>VYZV01036468.1:5622-49353 GCA_013401275.1 Pandion haliaetus | reverse complement strand
GGGGAAGATTCCTCACTCGTCCCCTGCTCCACCGTGGGGTCCCTCCCACGGGAGACAGTCCTTCACCAACTTCTCCAACGTGGTTCCGTTCCACGGGCTGCAGTTCCTCACAAACTTCCCTGGCGCGGGTCCTTTCCACGGGCTTCAGTTCTTCCCGAACTTCCCTGGCGCAGGTCCTTTCCGCGGGCTGCTCTCCAGTCACACACTGCTCCAGCGCGGTCTTTCCCATGGAGTTACGGCCATCTTGGGGAGCCTCCGCTCCACCATGGACCTCCCTGGGCTGCAGGGGGACAGCCTGCCGTCTCCCCACGGGCTGCAGGGCCATCAGCCTCCTCAGGCGCCCCTCCTCCCCCTCCTTCTTCACTGACCTCAGTATCGGCAGCGATGTTCCTCTCATGTTTCCCAACCCCCACACTGCCGGTTCCCCTTCTTCAGTCTGTTCTCCCAGAGGTGCTGCCACCGTCACTGATGGGCTCGGCCTGGGCCAGAGGCAGGTCTGACTTGGACTGGGGGAGCTTCTAGAAGCTTCTTACAGGAGCCACCCCTGTGGCCCCCTCCCCTGCTGCCAAAAAAACCCCTGCGCCACACAAACCCATAACAGACTCTTATTGCCAGAGAGGGGGTGAGACACCAAACATCATGGAGATATTTGACAAGGATCACATCTTATGGAAGAGTTAACCTGCAGATGTTCCTAGCACCTCTTAATAGTTGGTATGTAGAAGAAGGTTCCGCAAGGATATCAATTATTAACCATTCAGTGGGACAGATACTCAAAAGGAAACTCCCATCCAGAGAATCTTCAGTTGTGAAGGAAGATGTGAGTCCAGTTGTTTATTCAATAGGCATGTCATTAGAAAAAGCAAACTGCTGAAATAGCTGGGTTGCTTTATGCAACATCATGCATTGTTAGTCTGAGTTATACAGACTTACAGTCAACTTCTCTGTCTCCTGCCAGCAAGCTTCGCAGTCTCACATACCAACACAGTTCATGTGCAGGGTAAATTTATTGAATTTCTCTCAGCTATCGGCTATCCAGCCTCATTTGTTTTAGTCTTGGGTTTTCCTCGAGTGGTAAAGGCGCAGATTTCTACATTTTTGAAGACCGTTTAAGCAATTTCCAGGAAATAGATGCATATCTGGATGTACTCTAGCATTACCTAAATGGTCCTTAAGAAATAGGCAGCAGATGTTTTAAGACAGAAACCCCCAGTATTTCACAAACAGTCTTAAGTTCTGTTTATTTAAAAAATGTACTTAGTAAGTCCATTGTGAGTATAATCATAAATAAAATGGATGCATTTGCTATGACACTTTTATCTGGAACTCTTCCCGATTTTGGTTTCTTTGGAATTCAGTGAGAGCTGAAGACCCAAAAGGTGACCTTTATAATTCATTAATCATCACAAAACACTTCCTTGAGGGAAAGAAATATGAAAGGTATGTGCAGTGCTGAAAGAGGGCGGCTTGCTTCACAGCAGATTTGAGAGTCTGGGCTCCGAGCCAGAGGGTGATTTTTCTTAAAGAAATGGTCCATCCAGCCCCCATGTGCATGGTGGGTCCATCCAGCCCAGTGTGCATGGTCGTTCCCCCTCTGCCCACCCTGCCAAAGGGCAGGGCTCACCTCTCTTGGCAGCTCAACTGAAATGGACGGGACAGTGTCTTGGCTTGTTACTCCAGCTATGGTTTAGCTCTTAATGCCATCACCTCCACCCGAGACCGTCCTTGCCCTGCTCTTCATCAGCCACTTTCCAGCACAGCCCATCTTCTCCTGGGCCTCCTTTTGGTCTCTGGCCACACTTATGCAAGTAAGCTAGAAAGGGACAGGGCATGGGCTTTCACCACTGGCCTGCAGCTGTCCTGGTGGCATACTTAGCAGCACACTCCCTGGCATGGTTTTGGGCCCTGGCAGCTACCCCTCTATGCAGCAAATGCCTGGACAGAGCTCAGCTCCCAATAGACCCAATGTACATATAGACCCAATGGACTGTATGGATCTACACCTTAGCTGTAGGTGAAGTCAAGTTAGCCAAGAAAATGCAAGTTGTGCTGTGCCACTTGTGCTCACAGGCTGGAGAAGAGGCTGTGGACATGTTCACTTCACACTACAGTTGCAGCCAATGGGGTCCATCCTGCTGCACTCCCCTCATGCTTGGTTGCTCTTAAGACAAGCAGAGACAATCTGTTCTGGTTCAGAAGAGTCAAAAGCAGCAAACAGGCATCCCAGAAGGAAACTTCTTTGGGCTCAATAACACAAGACTTGTGAGATCTGAACTCATAGTAAAATAAGCCTGACAGATGGAAGAGGCCAGATCTACCATCACCTTGGAGGTGAGGCTGCCCTTGTGCTGTGTACGGGTGTTTCCAGGATCCCAGCAAATTCCTCCACCAGTGTTGCCAGCAGCAAGCCTGAGTCTCCTCACCATGAGTAGAGCTATGGCTGCTCTGGTTCAGTGAGTCCACGTGTCATCTGCAGCTGGGGCAGGACGGCAGCTCCATCGGCACACACCATTTTTCACCATGGGACAGCTGGGTGTACTTCACTCTTCCCCCCCTCATCTTCCTGGTCTCTGAGCTGTGCTTGTGGCCACTTCACTATCTGCCTAGTGCAGATGAAGCCTCTAGTGAGTGTTGCAACTTCTCGCGTGGTGTCCTGGAGTTCAAACATACTGATACTGTTTTTCCCTCACACCACAGATGTCACATCTTCAAGCTTGTGCTATTTGAAGCAGTCACCAATATCTGTCTGCCTTACCAGTCCTGTACAACCAGACGTGAAGAACCTCAGCTCTTTGTTGTAGGCCATGTGTCATCAGAAAACATGGCCCAAGCTACAGATCTGTAGAACTAGCATTACACTCCTCAGTCCATACTTGGATATCTATATAAGGTAGATCAGTCTTTAAAGGCACTCAGCGTCGCAGATCTCCCTGATTTTGTCAGTTGTTCACTTAAAAGGAATGAGAATGTCATTAGCACAGTACAAGTCTTCATAACTCATCTGGGATAACTCATTGTTTCCTCAAGCAAGTCTCCTTTTAGCCTAGTTTGCTACAGAAGTGAAGCTCTTGCAATACCATGGTTTAGGCACAAGAGCATGTGTGCAGGTGTTCCTCCTTATTACCACACTATCAAGCTGTGATTGACATGAGCCAATGTCTCCCAGAGCTCAGTTTTTACAAGTTTCACAAAAATAAATGGCTAGGTACAGGAAAAAAAGAGACCCTGTGAATGTCTCCGCAGGGAAGCAGAAGAGAAGGACCAATGTCTTCGCAGATACCAGGGAAGCTCTGTGGGAAAGGTACATTAGGGCTAGCTCAGCCACCTGAAAAGGTCTTGAAGCTGGCACAAAATAATCCAGTGACCCAGCAGAAACCCCCCAGGAAACCAGTCCTACACTGCCTGCTAGCCACTTCACCTACGTTCCCACTACAAGTAATATTTTCTCAGAGTAAGTGCTCTTTTTAAGCTGGACAGAAGATAATAAGAATGTGACTTGGCTTGGAGGAACATGAGCTTGTTCTGGAAAGTTACACAAGCCCCAGATGTTTGCAGGGAGGAGAAGCGCAGACACAAGAGCCTGTCTGGAGACACTGAAGTGATAGTGGGCACCAAGTTCTTGCAAGAGAACACACCCTGAACTCTATTCACACACATGCATTTTGTCATGGAAAAATGGGTGAAAAGTCTTTTTTCTAATGGGCTTGATGCAGAATAGACAGAGCCCTCTGGTCCCACTCCAGCACAGCAGCTGAGGAAGGTTTTATTTTAAGGGCATGTGTAATCTCAGTAAAGCAAGTAGGATTACTTGTGTGCTTAAAGTTAAGCACAGGTTGAAAACTGCTTTTCTGGCTGTGGGCCAGAGTGCTTACCATGCAGGTCATCCTTGCTGCCTTCACAGCTTCTGGGGTTGTACACTGGGCCCTGAGACCACCGTCTTGGTGGGATGACAGAGTCCAGAGTAAATCCACAATCTCAGAAGAGCAGAGTGATCAACTTATAAGGGAAAAATTATAAAACTAAATAGGGTTTGTCTAAAACATAACACTGTGTGTGGGCAGATGTGAAAATAGTCTGTAGATATCTGAGGAGAGTAAACACCATTGATAGAGAAAAATTGCTTAGGCAAACACACTGGCAGTGTAATTAGAGTAAATGAGAGGAAATTAAGAAGAGGAAAACTCAGATTAAACACTATGAACATATTACTGATGAGAGAGTTTATACTGTGAAACTGCTGTCTAGTGTTGCTAACTTCTGCAGTTCTGCTTCTCATAAAGTCATCAGGCTGGAATTGAACAGGCTGGAATGTGGATTTTTCATTTGGTTTAGTTTTAATTGAAATGTCCTTGCATGGTTCAATGTATTTGTGTTACACATCAGACCCCTCGATGCCACCTTTACAAGAATGGAGATAAGGAGCCAAATTATGCTCTGAATGATACCAATACCATTCTTCTTCACCTTCACTGGTTTTGGGCAAGTGATGTTCAAGCAATGGAGATCAGATGTTGTTCCAGGCTGTTCAGGTTTGGGTGATGTAACACATTCTGGATGTCTACTTTTTTTTAAGTCTTTCAGTGTCAAAGATCTTGTTGTATCTTCACATAATTACTTCTATCATCTAAAAATAGTTGAGTTTTACAAAATTATTCACACAGCTCTTTTGCATGGTGAAGCAAACCACACACTGGGATTTTAACATGAGCAGTCTGCCTGAATCTTATATGTCATCAAAGGAGAACCAAAGACTGGTCCCAATGCCACAGCCTGCAGTGAAGGCAGGTCTGCCATTACCTGTGGCTTTGTCTTTCAGATAGCTGATGGCTTTGCTTTCACAGAGGACGTGTTGCTGGTTGATAGGCCCCTGGATCCAGATCCATGGGACAATTTGGTCCCAGTGGGAGGACTCCAAATGCCTGTGTTGAGCTAGACAATGGTGTCTAGAAGAGTTTGTGATGAAGCCATCACCCATTGGCAGTGTTGCGTCCCAGCTTTAGGCAGGGCATATCCTGCTTCTGCTCCTGTCCTTGTCCTTTAATTCTGCTTTTGTTTCTGCACAGAAGTAGCCCATGCTGTAGGATCTCGGGGAGCCCAAATGAACGTCACCCAGGGCCCAGACCCATGGGCATATGTGGCCGGCAGAGCAAGCTCCAGCAGCGGCTGCAGAGGAATGGCTCCCACTGGCACCATCAGCTCCTCTTTGCCTACAAACCCCCCATGGATCTCTTGGGGATGTTGCACCAGAGTTGGGCGAGAGGGACTGCTGCAAGGACATAGTGCCTGGTCTGGTCACAGCCCACGCTGTCTCTGCCTGGGAGCCGGTGTGCAAGGGTGAGGAGTGAGCCCAGCTCAGCCCACATGTGCGGGCCCCCCCCCAGCATCCCCAGCCTGCTGCAAAGGCAAGAGGGACAGCGGGTCCCCGCTCTTCCAGTGAGGGTGCAGGGCAGCGGGGATACCCCAGAGCTTGCAGATGCTCCTCCTCTCCCAGTGGGAGTTAAAACATTACAACCACGAAGTGTGTTTTATGGCTTGATTCATTGCTGCGACTACCTTTCTCTGCTATTTTCCTCCCTGCGGTTGCGAGAAGAAGCTGCGGTGAGAGCAAGGTTTAAGGCTTTGTTTTTCTTCCATGGCAATCCTCTTCTTGGCAAAAGTACCTCCTGTCTACATAAGCAGCTGGTGGCTGAACAAATAATTTCAGGGGAGCTCGGTCTCTGAGGAAGCATTGCATGTGCCCCTTACTGTAACACTCCATAAACACTGGTGTCACTGCGAGATAGGACAGCAGTTATCGCTGTGTTTCATGATAAACACAGATGGTGTTTGTGTTTAAATATGCCAAATGTGGTAATGAGAGCAAACTTTGAAAGGATTTATTTTTATGTTGTTTCCATTCTGGCCTCTGATAATTAAGGCTGCTGTGACCTGCCTTTTGGAGGAGGAAAATATATTTATGCAGTGCTATTCAGGTTTCTAAAATAAGTCAGGGAGGTTTTGTTTGGTTTTTTGCTGAAGGACACTGAGCTCCTGTTTCCCAGGAGGTTTTATTGCCCTGTAATGAAAACTGTAGACCAAGGTTTACAGACATAATCTGGCCATTGGTTTATGCACATCTTAACTGCTTCTAAAGCACCCTTTTAAAAATTATTATACTTTTTTTCTCCAGAAAAATGAGGTTAATGTAAGAGTTGGAAAAGTTTTATTCTATTCTATGTAGGTTCTTACTCCATGCTCATGCAGTAGCGTTGACCACCAGTGAGGGGTGTGTTCAGCCGTGTATCTGTCTTCTGGGGCATGTCTCTTCTCTCATCTCCTCTGGAGGTGATTGTGTTGGGAAGCCCTGTTTCGGATAAACACTGACAAATGCAAGTATGCTCACAAGTGTTTATGCTAGAGGCAAGATCTAAGAAACAAGTCCTACACGCTGTGAAGAAGGTGGTGGTATTTCCCAGAGCTCCCTTCACAGCTACAAGCATCCCCACTCTCCTTGACCCTAAGGGAAGGCACTCCTTCTGCAGGGACGAGCCAGGATTGCTTCACGCATGTGTTGCTACCAGCCATCTTGGAGGAGACCCTGCTTCTCTGTAACACAAGTGCAAAACTTCCCCCAGATTATTGTGTTTGAAAATCTGGACTAAATCCATGTGAGGCTGTTCTGAAAGGGCAATCTGGCTGCCTGAGCCGGAGCAGACAGCAGCCCCTATTTGTCTTGTGCCTTCAGGCCAATGCATGGGAAATCTTTCGGAGCTAATGCAACCTTGTGCCACTAGCATGGGCACTGGGTGCTTGGACTGAAGGAAATGGGCTGTGACATTTCAGTGGGTCAGCATGGAAAAGATGCTAATGTGGCATATCAAGCTATGACAGACAACTCCAGAGATGCCTTTCCTCCGAGGGCCTGGCACCAGCCATGCTGGTTGTGGGTCCTCAGGATTTAAAGTCTGATCCTTGTTATCCCACTGTCTTATTACACTAAAGGTCACAGACTCCCAGGCACCTCTTCTGTTATCAAATATAACCTGTAGCAGAGCCTCATACACCGAGTTCTTAAATAGCTGTGCCTAAATGTCACTGTTCTGGGAGGAGACTGCATGCTCTGTTGGTACAGAACTACTGCAGGGACAGCAAACTAAGCAGAATAAAAGAAAAAAAAGTATAATTTCTTTATATTATTTTAGAATTTTGAAATCATCTTGAGGTGTCTATATAATGCAAATAGCTTTTTAACCATTTGAACTTCCAAGAATGCTGGCTTCTTAGAGGAAAGCAAAAGTCTCCATGCATATTTTGTGTCTTTGAGATAAAAATAATATTTTAAATCCTTATTCTCTCTTCCTGTGGCATGCAGATACAGTGAGGAAGACACTAGGGTGGTTATTTGCTTCTACAATTGTTGCCATTTAAATCATGGCTGCCAAGACCTGTGTGTAATGGTACTTCCAGGAGTCTCTAAGACAGCAGCTATGTTGGCGACAGCTGTATCTGTTTTCTTCTTTACTTCAGCTTGGTATCTATAGCTGTTTTTATAGACTTGCACAAGAGGCCTAATTTCCCACACCACCAAGTATCTTCAGCTCCCATCTTTGAAAATGAGTGTGGATTAGGGGGCTGAACACTGGAAGTGGGAAACACCATGGCTACCTCAGCACCACAGAATCAATCGGCAAGACACTCAAATGCAAACCACAGAGCAGGAACTGCTGATCACACCCATTTTCTTTTTCAGTGCTACACGTAAGTCTATAGGATGCTACTGGTCTATGGAGTCTGTTCCCATAAAAGCTGACCCAGCTGAGGACATTAACTTATTCTTCTAGGGTCAATGCAAAAGCTACCGTTGAAATGATGGCTGGATCACTTGAAAGAAGGTGGTGTAGATACGGGGGTGTTGCATGCATTGAGCGAATAACCTATGATGAAAGCTTGGGTAAAGGTTAACTTTTGTGTGTGTGGAAACCAATGAAAAAGGCCTGGCAAACTGGTCACTCACAGGGGCCAGCTTAAAACCAATTCCAAGTTAGTTGTTAGTGTAGCTGCTAAATGCTCAAGAAACTTATGCTTTCAGTCCTGGTTGTCCAGATCCCCCTATGACCTTCAGCAATTCACCTCCAGATACTAGTTTCATATCATTTAATTTTACGTATTTAGGTTCCCTCTGTAATCAATGGAGAGAGAAAGGCACTTCAGAGATAGTTCATCCACCTCACCTCCAGCAATACATCTTGGTGGCCTCTGCTGAACTCACCCTGGCTGGTTGATGTCTTTCCTGTGCTGGGGAATCCAAAATTGGATGCAGTATGTAGAAGTGGTCTAGCGAGTGCTGATTAGAGGGGATAATGCCTTCCCTCGATCCACTGCAATGCTCCTGTTATTTCAGCCTATATAAGCAAAGGCTGAGGAACAGTCTGTGTGCCTCGTCCTTTTGGCCAGCTCGTATGAAGTGATGGGGCTACAGGGTGTTTCCCTGGCCCCCTTTCCACCCCATGGCAAAAGCAACACTACAGCTCCACTCTACATGGACCTCCAGGCTTCCCCACAAAAGCGCAGATGAGTTTTAATGTTTAAGTTCAAGCAGGACTTAATTTTACATCCAGTCTCAAAGATGGGAAACATTTGGGCAGCAGTTCACTAGGGTGTGAGCAATACCTGCTCAGCAGAAAGATGCTGGTCCACCTTGTCATCAGGGTCCCAACAGTTTCCCTTGAGAAGCCCGTCACGGTACTGCAGAACTTAGAGTAACTGAGTTCTTAAAAGGAACACTGGAATTTGGCTTGATCTTGCAATGGTGAGGTAACAAAAATAGTCACAGCCAAACATTAATCCAAAAGAAAAGAGTCTTGAAGGATCAAGACATAGAGATCACTAGATTTTCCATGTCACGATTCTAAACAGTTGTTAGGAACAAGGCGAAACAACAGAAGTGCTCGTCTTTCTATGAAAACAGAATTCTTGAGGGAATGCCAACTGCCCTACAGCATCCTAAGCTGAAACCTAAAATAGGCTATTGAAGTGCAGCGCAGAAACATGAAAAATATTTTAAGAGCCGTTGGAAGAGACGGGAACTGAAGTCCTCGACTAGAAACAGAGAGAAGAGGTCCCGGGAGCCGCATTTAGCTGACCCTGACAACCTCAAATCCGGCCTATTTCCCTGGGTCCGGCCTGCCCTTGTTTCCCCTGCCTGCTGGCACCATCTCGTGGCACCCAAAATAATGCTATTTCTTGAGAAGTAGGGAGGGCTGCATGCGGAGCAGAGGGCTGCCAGTGCACAGCAATTCCTTCCTCTGCAGGAATGGAAAATGCTTCAAGGGAATGGATAAATCAAAAGCAGAGCAAACTCTATTCTGGCTCTCAGAGCATGATTATTAGGAACTATCAATCAAAGCAACTTGCCCTAATCTCTTTCTTATCCAAAACAGTCACATTGTGCTTATATCCAAATTCCTGGCAATATCATAGCTGGCAGATTTCCAAGGTTTTCACGTAAGTAGTAGTTTACAGAATACCACTGACATTTGTACAGCTGTAAATTCCAAAATACTTCAGAAGCAATAATTATAAGGCACCATTAAATTCTCTCTGGGCTGGAAGATGTCAGCTGGGGGTAGGTGAGCAGAACATCTAATGGGAAAAGTGAGAATTTTGCCAAAGGACATCTGAGCTAAATCACATCGTAAAAAAAAAAAAAACAACCACCACCTCCCCCACAAACCAAAAAAACCCAGTACAGGCCCTTCAACTGCAGGAGCTTTCCTTGTAGGAGCTTTCTTTATAGGATCTTACCTAAAAGAGCACCACAAAACAAGCTGCATTAAATTTCAGCCAGTCTAGCATTTGAAATCAGACATTAAAGCTGCTGAACACTCTTCTTCCACATGGTTGACAATCTGAACAAATAATTTTCTGCATGATTTCCATTCTTATATCTCCAGAAGGAGTTTATTTTATTATTCACAAGATGAAGCATAACATTACTCATTTGTATCACATGTAAAATACACTGTGCTTGCTTAGAGTGTCCCAATTTTTAGCACTGACTGTTAACTATGGAGGGGTAGTGATTAATAGATGTACTAACACTCTGCTTTGGACCATAGGGAAGCTTTCTTGGAGATCAGATGGAGGTAATCTGGAGATACTTAGGTTAGAAAAAAATATAAAAGAGGTAATAAAGGCAGCTTAACTGGGCTTAGCAGCAGTAGTTGAGACTTGGAAATCTGCAGATGATATAATCAAGGAGGATTGAGCTGAGGATACTCAGAAGGAGTATGGGGGACTGGAAAAACTATGGGCCCATTAGGTTGCACTCACCAGCATGCAAAACCACAGCAGAAATTATGAAGGGGTGAATAATGAAAGCCAAGGAAGTGGATGTAAAACGAGAATAAAAAAGCACATGGATCTACAAAAGATAGGTCACACCAGATTAACCTGCCATCTTTTTTAGTAGGGGAAAAGCAGTATTTGATCTCTGTGGGTACCTGAAAAATGTCTTACCTGATGCCCTAGGAGAAATTATTAGGCAGCTTATAGAAAATGGGATCCAGCTCAGCATGCATAAGGTCAGGCTTTGGGGCAGCAGCAGACAACTTGCAGCATCCTTCAAGGACTGGTCGTGGACAGAATTTCCTTGGTGGTCAAGGCAGATAACAGGACCCTGGGATGGTATCTGGTCATGCTTGGTCAGTACATAGGAGGACTGGGGCATTGTCGGGGAAGAACTGGTGGCCTCGGAGACTGGAACAGCAGCAGTGAGATGGGGGTCAACTGTATCAAATGGAAAGTCACAGTCTTGGGAAGAGATGCTAAGAAATTGAGAGTAATTGATGAGTGCTCATCTTTCAGGAATGGCCAACAGTGAAGAAGAGGTATCACAGAATCTGCCTACACCCATGTTTAGGACTGCTCTTGAAGCTGCCTACCCCCAGCCTGAACCAGCTCTCCCATCCTCAGCTCACTTTTTAACCTGTATCACAGCTTGGCACTTTACTCTTGCTGATCCTCCAGTAGAACTCCTCCTGTCCCAGTCTTACACTTTAGGAGCTGAAAATGAGTGTGGAGAGGTAACGTAAGAAAAGAGGACAAGCTGGATTAACATTCATGGCATTGCAGATGTTGCAAGTGGTATTATACTGTGTGAATGCCAAAGTACTGCTTGTATAGTCTCTACAGCAACCTCACCTTGCCTAAACACAAATTATATGCCAGGTGCCAAAATAATAGAGGACTTAAAAATCACAATATTTGAAGGAACAAGTGTTGTTTACTTTCTACCCACCTTTGAATTTGAGCCTTTGAGTACTGTATTTACAATTTTTTTCTTTGCCGCTGCATGGGTTAAGAACTTGCAAGTAAGCAAAGCAAGGTTCAGAGTCTCATGCAAGAACGAAGACATGAAGCAATACTGCTCCAGCTACAGCCTTCTGGCTGATCTATGCCTACCAGCCAGGTAGAGTTGTGGGCGAGTTGTGTCCAGCCAGGGCAATTTGTTGAGGATGGAGCCAAGAGTTATTAACTGAAGCCTGACTACAATGCATCACACCAGAAGCCACCAGCTTGGAACTACATTTTTAAAAAGGACCTCAGTATTTCCTTTTCGCAACTACTTGTTGGATTAATTATTATTCTGGGTTTTGGAGGCAGTTAGGCATTTGCTTTTGTTAATATTACCTTCTACTCTTCAAAAGGTAAAAAACATTAGAGAAATGACCATTAGTTTACCATTTTAAAATAAATCCTAGGACCAGTGGCAGCATTTTTTTGTAAAGCCAAACCATTTCACTGTTTTTTACTGCCCATGTTTAGTGTTGCTCTGGACTGGTTGTGAATTTTCAATTAAAGAAAGAAATTAAAGATCCAAAAATCTAATCTTAATTACAGGGGAATAAACCTCAGAGGAATAAATTACAGGGGAATAACCTCCATTCTTGTTTAAAGATTTGCCACAGCTTTGCACCTCTCCACTTGAGAAACCAAATCTTGGCCTTTGGTCAAAACCTAGAGAAGGGCCCTGATGTGGGGTGCACAGCCTTCGTGCAGTTATAAGAATCATTTATTGGCATTTACCCTGGGACAGGTAAACGAGCAGTTACCACAGCGCACGATCTCAAGGATCACTTGATTGGCACGGTTTTATTAAGAGTCGTAAAAGCATAACATGAAACTGAAGAGATGGTCGGTAGATGTCACCCATGCATCAAGCACCAAGCATGCAAACCTCAGCCCACAGCCGCCCAAAATAACACCTTCCTGCTGCAGGCAGGAGCCAAGGCCATGCGGGATGGCTTGAGAGGAAGGTTTATTTCCAAAAGCAGCCCGTGGAGGGTGCAGGGATGTTCAGAGGGCAACCAGCTATGGTGGCCATCCATGCACAGTGGTCCTGGCAGCCCTTGTGCATCCTCTGGCCAGGTGAGCCATGTTCAACCTGAGAGGGGAAAACTCCTATGACCCATGCTGGGCATGAGGAGAGCACCCAAACTTCTGCATCCACTGCTGGCACCTGTGCAAAGGGTGAGCCCAAAAGGGAGGAAGTGTTGATGTCAGCCCCGCTGGGCACAGGGAGACCAGGCCCCAGCAGCCTGCCGGCACCCAGGGGAGCTGCTCACCACCATCACCCCATCTTGTGTCCCTGCTGCTGATGGAAGTGGCAGGGACGGGGCTGGGGATGTCCCTGGCAGAGCATCACCCTCTGCAGCCCTGAGTGCTGAATGACTCGTGCTCCTCAGCGTGACAGCTCGTGACTGCTAGCGCCTGTCGCTCCTCTTTACATGTGTCTCATGGAAATGAAACTTCCAGCTTGTTTTTTCCCTTCTAAAAATCGATTGAAAGCAGCTCAGTGCGATCCAGCTTAATTATTAATAAGTGCTGAGCTGGCTAATGGTGTTTGTTCAGTGTTCCCATAAAACATTTAAAAACAAAACCCCACAATCCCCCCCAAAACCTGTCCTTAACAGTTTCATTAATCCCAGATGTAAACACACTGCTCAGTCCCCGCATTTTTACTGCAAGAGATTTAGAAATAGCCAAGTTTATGCCATGTTGTGCTTATCACAAGGTCATTTGGGCTTGGCCCAGGGTTTTGCTGCTGTTCTGGTCTGGCAGAAGGCAAGTGCTTTGGCTGAGCACCTCCTGCCTCTCACCGGTGCTAGAGATGAACTTTGCTGTCTAACCAACCCTCACGTTTTATGGACTAATGGTGATGCCTGAGTAAAATGTTGGGAACTTCCAGCCTAAAGAAATGGAAACAATGCCAGTTGGATATACTGGTCGCTTTGGATTTCCTACTGAGAGCTCTTGAGTTCTGAGCGGGAGCAGGAGCCCCCTGCAGTCCCTGTGGAGGTCTGTGCTCCAGTGTGCAAAATCATGGGCTTTTTGAGCTACCTCTATGGTTTACAGGAATTTAGGCATTGAAATGTAAGATGGACAAATCTGAATTTAAAAAAAAAAAAAAAATAGCCAAGGAGTGTGAGATGTGATCATCCCTGAATATATCAAATAGATCAAAGAACATCACTGATGTTTCTAGGGTTTTTTGCATATCAGTGAAATGGAAAGAAGCTTTTCTACTACGTTGACACCAGCTAAATAATCCCTCTAGGATCACTGATCACACATGTCGAGCATAGCAGCCACAGTTATGTGTTGGTTGCTAAATATAATTTTTTCTAGGCAGAATAACAGGGTTTGTAAAAAACGAAAGGTTGCTTTTCTGACCCATATGGCAGACCTAGACTTCATTTACCAAATCAGAAGCTTTGGAAGGGGAGGAGTTCACTTTTTTTTCCTGAGAGGAACAAGAAACTGTCAATAGAAATCAAATGAACCCAACCGAGCAGATTCAGTCCTGCACCTCCTTGCACAGGGGCTCCTGACCACTGGTGCTTTCTGCGGGAGCCATTGGATAATGATGTCAAAGCTGCTTGCCCTTCCGCCCAAGTGTTGCCTGGCTTCAGTGCCAAACAGTGCCACAGGACCTTCCCTGGGGGTTTCCAGGAGGAGGAGGAGAATGGTCTGTTGTTACTGTCCTGCTTTAGGTTTGAAGTGGGTAGAAACCATCTTCCCTGAGTACATGTGGGAAAAAGAGGAGAGGGCCATTCCTATATACAGAAACCCAGCAAATGCCTGAGTTCAAAGAGCTGCTGACTGGCAGCCTCTCCTGGGCCATATCTTTCCTGCTTGCTGAGCAGCTCCCCCCCCCCAGCCAGCACTCCCGTGATGGCTGACCCAACTGTGTGGGGAGAATCCCTTGGTCCTCAGGTCTGCTCTGTCTGATGCCTTCCTATCACTGCCTGGGCTGATCACGTAAAAGGCCACTCCATTCCTCTTTGCTTCAATGAAAGATGCTTGGCCTAGCCTTCAACCAGCTCTCCAGCTGTAAATCAGAAACCTGTTGTAACCTTTTTTCCTTTCAATAGTGACACAAATATTACTACCATTCACATGTGCTGCACAGATTATCTTGAGCTATGGGAGAGGAAGACCCAGCCCCCCCCCCACGCCTGTGCTGGTTGTGCTGTGACTGACACTGAGATAAAACCTTTTATTAGACTAATCGATGTGGCAGCAGGTCCGATGTGGGGCACAAGATCGTGTTGGGCTCACAAGCCACCCCACAAAGGCATCTGACAAGCAGGGTCTGAGGTCGCTTCCACGAGGTGGGGCTCTGTCCCCAAATTTTGCAGCTTTTCCTGCTCTCCTGAAAGCACCTCCAGCTACTCCCTCTTGGGTGCTGAGGGGGATGGATGGCAGTGGTGCTGGAGGTAGGAAGGGAGAAACAGGGGATGAAATTTTGACAGGCCGGTGATTCGGGATGCTCAGAGTGGGGATGCTCAGTGTGAACCTCCTGAAAGGCGCTGAGTTCCTGCCAGTGCTCAGCACCCCCTGCCTCTGCAGTGCAGCCCTGGGGGCAGCTCAAATCAGCACCCAAAGTCCAAAGCACTTTTTGCAAATAAAAGCACTGAGCTGGTGCTTGGACTGGGCTTGTGGAGGCCAAATCCTGCCATGTACTGAGCACTTTTCCAGCCCAGGTACCAAGGATGTTCAGTCAAGGCAAGATGCTTCAGGCAAAGTGGTTTTCTTAGCAGGAATTATTTGTTTCAGGTGGCAGGCCCACAGATGCAGGCATTTTCCCCATTTCCCTGCACTTGATTTGACTCGTGTTAACATCCCAGTAAACGTGTTTTCTTTTCAGCTACACTGCTTGTGACAGTATTTGCCTGAATTAGAGTGAGTTTGCTCTGCAAACTGCATTTACCTTTCCCAGATACAGAGCAGCTGTTCGCTGTACGTTCTCGCAAGGTCCTTGTTTGCACAGACTTTTGTCAGCAAATACACCCTGCTGAACAAGCCACTCACTTTGACTTTCCAGCACTGATAGGGGAGTTGTGAGCCCTGCAAGACACCTTCATCCTTGTCTTTTCATTTCATTAATAGGCACCTGCCTTCGAGACGGCGCCAACAAGGCTTTGCTCATGCCATCAATCATGATGCTAGGGTTGATGGAGTCTCGCAGAAGTGTGAAAGGAAGAAGCAGACGTTATTAATTCTTCCTTCGGTGAAAGCTCTTCGATCACACCATGCTGACACTTGCTATGTATCCCCACCAGCACAAACACAAAGGTCGCCAGCTCCCAACTCAGTACCCAACAGATGTCTCTGCCGTGCCCCCCCACATGGATGACAGTATTTACTGTGTCTAAGATGCAATCCTGCTCTGTGAAAAACACCAAGGCAGTGGTGCCTGCTGTGATGATGGAGGCAGAGGGAGCAGTGCAGGAGTCCGCCCTGATCCCCAGCAATCTGGGCTGAGGGCAGAGCAAGGGCTGGCTGGGAGCCTTGCAAAGACAGAGCTTTCCAGGCTTGAACATCAGTCTGCAGGAGTCAGAATATTCTGAGAAATACACTCATTTCAACAATGCATGGGCACCTGTCCATCAGACGTGACCGTCAGATGCTGCCAGCTTGTCTTGCAGGCAGTGAAGCAGTCTGGACTCCTGGGCTCTGCTGAGCCAGGGCTGGCTGTGACAGCCTGGGGACTTGGTGGCTCGCAGGACTTTGTGGCTCCCAGGGCTTATGGACACCTGTCGCAGAGCTGCGAGATGGAGCCCAGGCTCTGGGGGAGTCAGAGCTGTGGTGTCCAGGAGAAACGACCCTGAGCATGGATCCCTCCATACGGAGGTATCAGTGTCACCGTGGGAGATATGGAAATGCCGACATGTTGGTGGGTGGTGGGGTCCTCATTGCTCCCATGCTTCTTGCTGCGCACTCAGGAGCCTGCACTCCTGGCTCCAAAACTCTGGCTTTCCAGTCTCGTTTGTGTGTGCCAGGACTTCAGCCTGAGACATACGTCCCTGAAGATACAAGATGGGGCTCTAGAGAAGGCCTTCTCCTCCCTCCAACCTCAAGTTCAAGAACTGCTGTTTTAGAGACCTGTGGGAAGAACCACTCTGAGTTTGGAGGCAAGTAAAGAGTCCAACCACTGGTTTCCTCCATTTCTCAATCTGCCTCTCAATTCTACCACAGAATATTTTGGTTTTGAGGTGAACAAAGAGGGAACACCAAATGGGGCCTCATGCCATCTACTGTGGGCATCTTGTTAAGCTGAAGTTCAGAGCATCTATTGGAACCTTTTTCCTACAAAGCCTGGGGAATACGTGGCTTTCAGAGGGGTTAATCAGAGCATTAATCACCATCCATGGAAAGAAGTTAAGGTTTCTTCAGACTGCTTACTAAAGATGCCATTACGTCTTTCTCAGGGAGCAGGGAGCCTCGAAGCTCTGTGGAGTGGGTGGTCTGGCTCACCTACCACTCTTGTGCATTCGCACATGAGAGTAAGTGGCAAATGCAGCTGTAAAGGACCTGCCCAAAGTGTCAGAGGGAATCTGGAGTAAAGCCAACAACCACACTTTGATCTCTTAAGTCCCCACTCCATGCCTTAACCTGAAGACTGTCATTCCTCACAAATAGTTGTGTCTGATGACTTAGTGATGTGAATGAAACCACCTGAGAGAGGAGGTGAGACGCTGACTGACACGAGACTAACACAGTCCCGTTGCACAGTTTCCCTGCAGTGCTGCACTGGGGGCTGAGGGACTCAGGTGCCTGAGGTGTGTGTTCTGGGACTGACTGCCTGAGCAGCATAAGGCATGGTTTAACTGAAGGCCCCATCACAGCGTGCTGCTCAGGTAGGACCCTGGTTTGACAGTACTGAGGAGGGACACCTGGCCACAGCTGGGGATCTGGCTCTCATCTTCCTAGTCCTGAGGAGGTCCACACTTACTGCTTCTTCTGCTCTCAGGGGCAGGTACACCTACAAACATACACAACTGTGGTCTTCTGACCCCAGCCAGAGCTGCCAGATGCTCAGGCCAGCTCATAATGTTTTTTTGAAAAGTATTTAAAAACTGACTCTTCATCAAAGTCAAATTGTTTCCTAAAATAAGAATGCAGTTTATTACAGCATCCACAGTTTCATGCCTGTTGCAACTAATTCAGCTGGCTCCAGGTTCCTTAGAGGCAAAAGCAGATGCCCTGGCAGATGAGTGCTCTGGGAAGATCTTCAAGGGCAAGTCCAGCTTCCAGGGAGATGTAGGAGGTCCATCATCCCGTACAGTCAGTACCCAGTGAATCTTTCCAGAAGATGTTATTTTACATGCTCTGAGCTCCCTGTCACAGATCTCCACTGCCTTTTAGCTGGAGAGAGCTGGCTGTAGCTGCCCTTAAACTTCAGAGGGGATGAAGGCAAGATATGGTTCTCTTCCCAGAAAGTGTCTGCAGCAACCCCACCCTGTGAGCTGGCTTGATACTATCTGAAGTCATTTAAGCAGACATTGCATGAGTAAAGAATGTTATACATCAAGCATAAACTAAAAGACAGTCCAGTAATGGTATTTGACTTCTTCTCCAGCGGCTTGAGCTGCTGTCCCTGGCCTGGCCTGGTCAGGGGACACATTCCCATCTTCTTGATAGCAGTCAGGCGCAAAACGGTTGCATCAGTGATTCATACACTCAGCTAACTCCACAGTCATTTCCAGGTCCAAGAGTATTTATTAATCCGGACTGTTTTGAACTGGCCAAGGTTATCTCAGAGGCCTCCTCTGACCATGATCCACTGAGAGATGAGGATGTGGCATTTATTGCAGACCTGGATGCAGTTGGTGGTTCTCAGGTAAGGGCTGTGGGCTGTGGTGCTGTGTTAAGAGTCAGGCTGAGCCCAAGAATATGAGTGCTGAGGGCAGAAAGATAAAGGCTTTTTTCTGCACTAATCATCCAATGCCAGGAAGAAACCATGGCGATTTTGCCCCTATTAAATGGAGTGGTTAAGCTAGGTGGGTCAGATGGAGCTGGAGCTGGAATCCAGAGCCATTCCTCACTGGATGCTCACGGTTCAAAGCAACTGGGGTCGATCGAGAGGGATAATTTTTGCTATCTGATGAAGGCTGAGTAACTTCAATCCAGTTCCCTTTGGGCAAGTGTCTACCACCACAGCTAACATCTGCAGGTGATCCAGCTGGCTCTCAGCACAGGTCAATTACTTGTAGAGGCATGCAGCTTGTAGCTCAAGCTTACCTGGGACCCCCTCGGGGCTGGAGCATTTTAGCAAGGACTTATTCTGATTCACATATCTAAATCTGTCAACAAAGGATGTTTTAGAAGCAGCACAGTGAGATTGCATAAAGGTCATGTGGCATCTCTTGCTCTGCTGAAAGGTTATCTCAGCTGGAAAGCTCTGATTTGGTGCATTTCCAAAGGATATACTTCTGTGCAATAGAGAGAACATTCCACTTGATGTAGGCGTATTTTCAACACATGTTGGTGCCTTTTCAAGGAAGTTTGAATGTGGTACTAAGAGAGCTCGCTGTCCATCTTCATTATCACTGCCTTCTCACTATTCAGGCCTGTTAAGCTGACAGAGCACTAGAGAGACGTTACACCCAAATGACCGTGGCAGGGAAACTGAGCCAATCATAATTTAAGGTTATATCAGCTGAATCAAGCAATTTATGAAAGAGGCACAAAACCCGCTCAGCATGTTATCGCTTCTTATCAGACTGGGATTTGCTTATCAGACTGGGATTTGGAACAACTCAGTTCATCACAATAGTCAATGGTGAAGAAAGGTGGGGGAACGTGGGGACAGTCACACTAGCCTTGAAAGGCATTAAAATGAACCAATGAATCCAGAAAAGGAGAATGAAGAACTAGGGAAGTGCAGCGTGGGATATGAACTGTTTGCATAGTCTTTGGGAGAATTATATTTACTGAGTAATCTTGGTTATCTAATGCACATGAGCAGGGCACGTCTCTGGGTATGTGTCTGAACAGCAGCTGGCAAAATGATACATAAATATAATTAGTGATAATTTTATATTAATAACCACAAGCATAAAAGCAATGGAAGATGATGTCTTCGTGTCTTCGCAACAGCAACTGGCAAAGTTTTAAGCTTGTTGTCCACAAGGATGTAGACAGCATTCAAAAGAATATATGGAAACTGTACAACATTGGTGTTAACTTAGAACATAACTGCAAAAAACTTAAAACATGTACCACCAGTTTTCAGTTTAAGAAAGAATAGGACCCACCTCTAAAAGGGAAAGGACATTAATCTTTTTCACCAATTTTTGATAAAGAAAGATTTCTTCTTTTCTAATAAATGGAAGTTTGGTAGTTCTGGATTGTGAAAGTTAACACAGAATAATTTAAGCCCAGTAAAGCACTTTGATGACTACAGAAATGCCAGCTAATTTTTTATCATGTTAGTGTAAAGACAGAAAGTATCAGAAATATTACTATTTGTGATTACTTTTGGGATTTGTGTAAGTAATGTCATTTCAAGACAATGGCTATCAAAGGATGTTTCAGAAACATCACAAGGACATAAGCTCATCTGTTGATCTGTAGCAGTGAACAAGCGTGGTTATGTTTTTATTATGTAACTTTCTGAAACGGGGAAAAGCTCTCCTGGGTTTTCAGTAGGTGAAGAATTGCAGTTGCTATGCATAGATTTGTCCAATCTCACTGTTTGTGACAGTGAGTTTTCAAGCATCCTCACCTAAAAACTTATGGTTAGTACACAACTGAGGGCTTTGAGTCTTTAGGACTAACTAAGGTTAAAAATCAAGAAACTTAACGTTTAACACCCCCCTCCTTCCAAAATCTGATGTATCCACATAACAAACTGCATCATGCTCAGATCTGCTGCTTTAAAGAGAAAAACAACAATCTGAATGCAAGAAGAGGCGTAAAAGCCCTTCTAAATACAGGACTGTGTCTATTTGTTTTCCTGTGTAACAGGAGAAATAAAGTAGAGCTTGGGTGATTCTCGGAACACAGTCTAAGAAGGTGCTTCATAAGAAAGCAATTTAGATGATGAAACATCGGACTACTTGTGTATGGTTACTACCAAGCAGATATAGATATGCTGCTTACAGCTGGGAAGAGCCTGCTTTCTCTCTTTTATACAAAAGCTTAAAAAAATGTAGGTGCTGGATATTGCCATCTGGACGGTGAATGAGATGGTGGCAGCCTGCAGTGATTGATCAGTGCTGAGAGGCAGTGAAAAAACAGACCAGTGCTCCCATATTGATGGTATTGATTTCCCTCCACTGAGATCCATTAGACACCCTGGAATCAAACACAGCGCCTTCCTGTACCATTTAAAAATCCAGCTCAGATGATACGCTAGGCATTTAGCGGTGTCTGTGTACCTACTCCCAGGCATGTGGCAATCTGCCCACGCAAGGAAGCTGCAGGGAAAGCCCTCTCTCCGGCCCCGTGTCCCTTGCAGAGCACAGGAAGGTTCATCTGGAGGCACAAGCAGAGCTGCTTCACCCAGTCCACGAGCTGCACGGGTCACATTGCAGGGGACAGCCACCGATGCGCAGCATGACTTTCCTCCCTGCTTGCATGCCTGGGTTTCCTTTGAGAGCAAGTCGGGATGTGCTGGGAACCCACCTTTGGTCCTGACAGTCGGGATGTCCTCTGTTTAAAACCAATCCCACCACATGGGAAAGGGGGCTTTGACGTATGGCAGGTGGCAGTCAAAGCCTGCCCCAAAGCGTGAAGAAGAGGTTATACGCTGTGTGATTTTCACAGGAGACATCCTCAGCTTCGGGTCAAGGAATGATCCCCAAACTCAGAGGGAAGGACCTTCGGTGACTGCAGTGGGAGGCAGGAGGAGGGAAGGGACAAGTCTTTTAATTCAAATATATATATTGCACTAGCTGGAAGGATGATAAAGGCAGGCTGTCACCCTGGGAAGACGTGGCACCAGAAGGGCTTGCACAGGCATCCTTCTCCAGGGGCAATCGCTGCATGCATGAGGTATGAGAGGAGAACAGGGTGAAGCAGACCGCAGTGCCAAGGACTGACACTGGACATTACAGCTCATCTGAGCTCCCTTGACAGTCCACAGGTGACACAGAGAGAATGGGGCACTTCAATGGGACTGCCGGTCTCAGGTTCATCACATGGATGAAAGGTAACTCAGATGCTTCTTCCACCATGCACATAAAGCACAGGCGTAGGTCTCCATGCAGCTGATGCCACAGGTACAGCATCCTTCCACGTATCCATGCCTTAGTCACCACAAACAGTTCCACAGCTGTTGTCTTTTCCCTGGTATAGGTACAGATGACAACCAGGGGCAATCAGAGAAAGGACTATGCTGCATGGGAGGTGCTGGAGAGAACAACACTCCTCTCCTGCACTGAGGACTGTTACTGTCTCATTTGCACGCTGTATAATGACACACACAGGTCACGGAGTTAACTGGAGCTGAAAAGACAGAAAATATTCCTTTTTCTTCATCATGCCTTTTCCTGTGATTCGAAACACTTCAAATATCTCTTTACTCTTCTCATATTTTTCTTATTCTAATTTTTCTCATTTTTACTTGACCCCTGGAAGTGATGTGCTCAGGTTTTTCAAATCTTTCCCAGTTAGTTAACTACATGTCAGTCCATGGATTTACACTTAAGTTTGAAATTAGGCTCTTAATTCTAGATACTGCAGAAATGGGACATCCAGACATAGTCTTTCACAGAGCATCAAACATCTTCTCTGGGAAGTGAAGGCACGTGGCAGCCCAAGCAGCTGGGTCCATGGCGAGCTTCGCCTCTGAAATGTGATGTCTCTGTTCCCTGTTCACTGTGTCAGATGCTTGATCCATTGGGGAATGATAAAAGAGATAAGTCACTTGCCTAAGGCACATTAGGGTCTGAAAGGTAGCATGCCTTTCATGTAATTAATTTTATTTCAGACAACTAATAAACATTGGTAAATATTGGCTCAAAGAGAGCAATAAACTAAATATCGTGAATTAAACTTTAAATGTTCAACTACTGTAAGACTGCAGGAAGATCACAGTCTAAATCGTTCCCAGCTAACGTGCCACAGACAATTTGGGAAGTGCCATATGATTCAGCGTGGAACAGTCTCTTGAAATGTATTGATCCTTCCTTTTTCTTCCTCTCAAATCCATTGTTGTAGCAACACCAAAAGCAGCTCACCATGTATCATGCAAAGAAGAAAATAAGCACAGCCTGCCTGGTTCACTGCTCCTTTCCACTGCAGTATTGCTTTTGCTGAGTAATGCCGGCATCACTCTGGAGTAATGTAGTGACTGAATCAAACCCATGGGGATAATACAGATACACTTCATCTGAAGACTGCAGTGGTCAGTTACGTGAGCTCTGCTCTTTGGTGCATGCTGAGTCTCCCGGCTGAAAATAACACAGCAAACAGCTTTGTGGTTTGTTCTGTCCCTCCTGCGCACCCACCTCCTGGCTGCAAGCAGAGGCTCTACTGCTGCAGGAATCTGGGTCCTATCCCGCAGCTCTGGGAGTTAGTTCCCCAAAGTTTCCTGAGCTGCAGCAAAACAAGGTGAAGCCTTTATATTGCAAGGCTATTGTGCTCACGGGCCTGGAGGTTAAAGACATTTACTGTATCCTGTCCTCTCCCACTGACTGCAACAGATGAAGGGTCAAGCCTGTTACCTGTGCTGGGATGCAGCTGGGCACCTCTGATGTCTCACAGTGTCCAACCAGCCCTGTTGGCCCAGTCAGACTGCCCCAGCTCTCACCTGTCTTGGCTTTAAGGACTCTATAAACATAAAGCTATTTCCTTGAAGTACAGTAAATGAAACAATTTAGCAGTAAACTCAGCAAACTTCTGCAATGTCAGACTTCTGGAGACCTGAGCAGAGCCCAGGAGAGCTCTTACTGAATCCAGCAAGTCGCAGGCCAATGCCACCACCCTCTCTAGCCACGTACCAGACCGTGCAGACACACGTCTTTATCCTAGAACAGGTTACAGCAGTACAGGAGTAAATACAGTTGCCTCAAAGAAGCACCCGGCCCTTCTCAATTTGTTTTCATATTAGTCCCAAACCTCGCAGAGCTGTTCAAGTCAGAAGGCCAGCAGCAGTGCTTCTGACCAGAATGGGATTCTTGGAGTTTACTGTGGGACACTTGGAGTATACTGATACGCCCAGTAAGGCAGGATAAAACGGAGATTTGTTGGAGCTGGTCAATGTGGCAGCATAAGCACCAGCTGCTCAGGTCAGATGTACTCACCTGAGAGGTCGTGGACAAAGTCCTCTAACTGTATGCTCAGGGACATCACATCATTAGGGAACACGAAGCTTTGGAGCCAATCTATGATACAGAGTACCTTGGTTTGATATGTTGCTTAAATAATATCCAATCACTTATATCTCCACTCATACTGATCTGGATGGGTCCTCATATCAGCCAGACTGTCACCCTTACCACTCCCCACTCCCCCAGTAATGATGCTCCTGTACGTTTCAGTATCAAGGCTCCAAAGATACTCAAAGGCTGGAGGTTGCTGTGGGGGTGCATCAAGTCAGCTTGGCCCCACCAAGCTACTTTTTAAGCTGCTCTGGCCTTTCCTTGGGAGAAGTCATAAACACCGTTCACAGACTTTCTCACCCAGGGCTACATCTTAGAAAACAGGTTTCCTCTGATGCAGGCTGCTATAGAAAATATACTCATTACTATACATAAAAAGAGACATATATAAACCATATAGAACTAGCATGAAGGAAAGACTCCTATACATCCAACTTCTTTAGATGAATTTAATTCTTTGCAGAGGAGAAAGTCAATCAGATGAGCTTGCCCAGAGCAACCAGCAAGCAAACAGCCCTCGAGTCATTCCAGCAGACCTCGTTGTGGTCAGCAGCTTCACTGTCAGCCCTGCCAGCCTACCTGCGGCAGCTGCGCGCCACTTGAGTGCCTTTGCTGATTAAGACCTGGAGAGTAAATAGTTGTCCACAGCTGCTGGAAATGGAGTCCTCACTTAATGATGCCTGAAGCTACCCTCACTAGAGTGGCCAAAACATGAGGTTTGGGGTTTGGTTTTTTTTTTTTTTTTAACTTAGCATTTGCCAATTTACAGGTTTATACTGTTCTGGCAGGTTCAGCTGTTTGCAAGGGGATCAAGGCCATTACCTGTGATCTGTGGGGTGCTCTGTGGGTCCTTCCCCCTTCCACACTTCCCACTGCCTCCACTGAGCACAGCACGGCTGGGGTTGTGATCCCACACACCCTGGAGAAGGGCAGGCAAAGGAGTCATGCCAGGAATCAGGCACTGCCATGCTAAGCATGGCGATGCCTGAAGGTTAAATGTTCCCCTTCATTTGCAGAGGGAGGTCATGCACCACCATCTCACCCCTGTGGTTGAGTTTAGGGCACTCTGCAGAAGAAAAAGTGACATTTCAGGAGGACAAGCAGGGTGCCTGGGTCAGAGCCTGACATGGTAGCCCAGAGGTGAAGTCATTTCCCTGAGAGAAGTGGAGGGTTTCTAGTATGACTTGTGTGGATCCGTAATCCTCTGAACATGGTCTGTAGGACTAGGAAACAAGGAAGAGGGACTGGGCCTGCAAGTAGTTACTTTAATATAACCTTTGTGTACCCTGTCTATGGTAAAAAAATGGAGAGGATACAGCATGTCCCAAGAAGAGGTCATTTGTTCTGAGTAGCCCTTGCAAAGCTGGAGGCAGCCCTGATGGAGGTCTTGACAAACACTGAGAAGATTCCTGTTCCAATTTCAAACACTCGTGAACTTGCACAAAACCACGGGACTGAAGCGGAAACTAAGGTTAAGAGGCTCTGGGCTGTACCGTGCAGGTCAGGCTGGGTGGTCTGCATCATTTGTCTGGTCTTCAAATCCTGTGAGTGTGTCTAAGGAGAAAGGTGGAATTACGGTTTGTCCAATTCATTGCACAAAATCAATGACAGTGATAATTGTAATAACACCCCAGTTTGCACTTCATGAGTGATGCTCAGAACCACTCAGCATTGCTCGTTATGAGAACCCGCCTTGGGAGCCAGTTAATGCCGAACCGATGCTCAGCCAGCTTACATGATGGCAGAGAGACTGCGAATGGCCTCGTGCCCTGGGTTTCTTCATGACGTCTTTCCTTATATCTGCCGGATCAATTTTATCTGAACTGTTTGCTGCCCCTGAGCAGTGGTGAGGAGGCAGGAATGCTAAAGATAACTCTGTAAACAGAGAAGGCATGGAAGGGTCAGAGACCTGGGGAAGGATCAATATGTTAGCTTAGCAGAGATGCACGAATTGTATCTGAGGGCCATATAGACACGCTCAAGAGGAAAAGCAAGGTTTTTTCTGTCTTTAAGAGAAATCACAGATAATTTTTTTGCCTGTATGAGACAAAGGTTCAGATTCCTGGGAAAATCAGGAAATAATAATATCAATAGCAGGACTACTACTACAACTAGTAATAATGGTTATAATAATAATAATGGTAATAATAGTAATCAAGACTGTGCACCTAGAGAAGAGGCGAGAGAGGCAAAGACTCGGGCTGCCTGCTGCCTTTGGAGTTGAAATGCAGCGTGCGTACAGGGATGCTGTACGTGCACTGGGGATGTCCCCTACAGCCTGCAAAGGGCTTGTACCAACATAAATGCTGACTTTCTGCAGTACCCAATTTCCTCATTCCTTCACCTGTTTCCTTCTCATCGGAGGCATCATCGGTGAGAAAAGAGGCTCCCTCATCAGCTGTTTCTGGCTTTTCTTTCTCCTCCTTTCAGGTCCCCCTTTGCCCTGTTCCCTGGCATCTGTAGCTCCCTCCCCCTTATCTCCTCTGTTGCCTTTCCTTCCCCTCGCAGCTCCCAGCTTCCTGCCCTCGGTGGGTCCCAGGCCCTCCCACAACAGCCACTAAAACCATCTGTGAGTAAATGGTCAATGCCAATATCATTTGAGATGGGAAGGCTGCAGGGACCAGGGAAGGTACCCCTGATGCCACCCATTTCGGAGTGGAGGGTTGTCCCTGCAGGGAGGGAAGGGGGTAAAAAGAGCGGAGCAGCAGGGTTGGAGGGTCCTGGTCTTACTGATCAACTCCTGGGACTGGGAAACAAAACATGCATCACTTGGAAGAGCAAGACATGAATTTCAGGTTCCTCTCTCGGTTAGCCAAGCAGCTCTGCTCTCCGGTGCTCAGAAACATTGCCTCTACCTGGGCTACCCTTCATCGCAGGGTCTCTGCCTTGCACAGGGTCTGCTCCTCAGGGTGGTGTCCTCAGCCCAATGGTCTTTCCCAAACACCGCTGAAAGCATCCCTGGAGCTTTTCCTTTGTAGCCTCTCCTCTTCCTGCAGACAGTCTCTCCGCTCCCCAGGGGCTCCGCTCCTGCCTGGTGCTGCCGCCCCCCCTGGAAAGCCCCAGCACTGACTGCAAGGGAAGCATGACTGCCTCGGCACACCGACAACATCCACTTTCCAGCTCGTTTAGCCACCACCAATCCATACCGAAATCACCGTTTTAATGCCAAGAGGGTCTGGGTTTTGCATTTTGTATTTAAGAACTTGATGAAATGTCAAGGCAAAAAATGGCTGATCCCCTCCCCATCTGGCTGAGCTACGAACACATCGTCACTGTCCTTGCTCCCAGATTTCCAGCTGCTCCTTCATTTTCTGCCTCTCCTGGCCCCACCACCCCATGTAACAAGAAGTGAGATTGTGAGATTTTCCGTCAGGGATTTCTCCTGCCCATCTGTCAGGTCCTCCCTCCCCTGCCCTGTTTGATTAATTGGCGAGGCACTGGCACACGCGGCAGCAGACACCCCAGCTACTGACGCAAGCGCTTTGTTTTTCCATCCTCAGCACTGTAGTATGATACTGATTAAACAGTCATGGGTGTAAAACCAGTTTAAGGCTCCTTTCAGATAACAAGACACTGTTTTCCCTTCCAACATTAAACCCTGTGGGAGGGGGCCCACTGACACAGCTCTGGGAGGTTTGCAGTGATGGGTGGTAGGAGGAGAGACCGTCTTGCTCTCAAGGTACTGGAGAAGTACTCGGAAAGGCTGTGTCCATCAGCTCTCCAGTGCTGCCTTGGAGGGTCAGCCCTGGGCACGTGGCGCTGCCTCTCCAGGCTTTGGTTCCCCAAAGGGGAAAGATTTTCCCCAAACGCACATCTTGCCTAGCTGAACTGGAAACTCACTGGTTTGGGTACTGCCTGCTCCACGCTCCCAGCTGGCTGGAGAACCTCAGCAACCTCAGCACTGCGTCACAGCATCCTGCGTGCAGAACTGCAGCTGTGGGTTAGTGCACGCGCTGGTGCCTGTGCTTCAGCGAGTGTCTGGTGAGGAGCGCCTCTCCTCCTGCACCCCCTTCCCTTGCCCCATCTCCACCAAATGTGGGAGGAGGGAGTGGGCAGAGGGAACCTCAGCCCTCGGGCAATGCCTCTGCTTCATAGCTCGCAGCGTGGCAAGGTTGTGCACCCTGACTAGCGGATGAAACCCTTCTGTGGGGACTGTCAGAGGCCACGTAGTGACTGCTTGGCTAATCCTAAGCTCCCGGCTTGGGGGGTGCTCTGGGACTCCCCCAGTAATAGAAGCGTGCCACAGCTGCACGGCTGGGATCTGCGCATCGTCCTCGCGCAGCCAGAGAGTGAAAGAATTCATTCAGGGAGGAGGCACCTTCAAACACCTGACATTGCTTTCCCAGGGGAGAATCATGAAACACAGGGATATTTTAGATCAGACGCTTGTTTCATCTGTTAAAAATTGTGGGTCTTCCGCTGTTGGAAAAGGATTACACACAGGGGATTAAAAACAGTCCTACTGCTTTTAAAGTCACCTGGAGGCAAGTAAGCCTCTACTTCAGGAAGAATTTGAGGTTGCCGGTGCAGAAACTGAGAGAACACGGGTGGCAAAGAGCCGTAAGAAAAACCAGCCTTCAGTAAACACAAGGGAGACGCGGGGCTGTTTGCTTCCACGATGGCAGCGACCGCGCTGCTCAGAGAACATCCAGGTGATTCCAGCCCTGGGAAAATGGGGACGTTATAAGCTTCTGTGTAAAAGTAGCGTCTATCTTTGCTTCCCTTTTAACAAGATTAGTCTTGCTTTTCTCTCCCTCTTTCTTTTGCTGTCTGCTGGCCACCTCTGTGCTCTCCCACTAATGTGATTAGCGGTGCATGGGGACCATACTGGCAGCAACTGTCACAAAGATCTCTGCTTACTTGAGTGCACCTCTTTCCTCAATGAAACATCTTGTGTTTATGGTCACAGGGGGTATTGTTAACTCCTGGATTCGAATAGAAAGGGATATTTATGACCCTCCCATAAAAGTTGATTCAGGGAGACATTTAGGAAAGAAAGGGACAGAAGACAGATGTGTTTCCTACCACAGATGCTGAGGAGGTTCAATTGTTCTGCATATGTAATGACTTTTTATGGTTCCTTACAAACGCTTTCCACACTGCTAGAAAGGTGCCAAAGTCAAATAAGCATAGTTGCTTACAGAAGACAGTTTAGTGACCATACAGGACACTACAACTTTATATCTTGTTAAATATGTCAGAGATGGACATCGCTACATGTACGACATGAAGGGGAATCTCTGCCTGCACTGAGTCATGGCTGCCTTGCTGCCTTCCCCGCTCCAGCTCTGTTTTCATTTAACATTTCCTGAGGCTTTCAGAGCATGTTTACTGTCATATCCGTATGGTTAACACTTAAAGCACCTATGGATTTTTTTCCAAGCGAGGCATATTATCAGTGTTACGTTGCCAGCTAAATTGCCTGCAGTTTGTGTCTTCCCAAAAGAGCAGAAAAAGATGTTTAAGTCTTCCAAAGTGTGCAAACAAATAAGTACTTGTAGGTGACAGGACCGGAAAGGTTGCTGGATTATAGGTCTGAAGAAAACAGATGACCAGTGACTAAAGCATAATTACAGGTGAGAGAAGAGAAGGAAGATGGCAAATTGCTATGTTATCCTAACAGCAGCCAGAGGATGTTTGGCTACATGATGCCTCTGCCCGGGGCTGGCTGGTTTTACTCTCTGATGTGAGCTCTCACAGTGTGACGAGAGGTTTAAGGTGAGTGTACAGAAGGAAATACGTAACTCAGGTGGTGAAATGAGCTTGTGACTGTTTACAGCAGTAGAAGATCTGGCTGAAGCCACTGACTGTGATTCCTCCATGCTCTTGTGACAGAAACAAAGCTACGTCCCAAGAGTTCTTATGCCAAAAAATGTTGCGCAAAAAGTGGCTGTGTGCTGAGATGCCTGCAGAGAAATGCAGCTCGTCCCAGCTGCACCCACCATCCTCCCACTGTCATCCAAGAGATCAAAACTAACACTGACCGAGGACAAAGTCCTCCCGTCTTGACGCACACAGAAGAAAGGGGAAAGATGGGCAGCATGAGATCATCAAGGAACTTGTGCACCTCCCTTTGTGCTCAAACACAAATACTTCCAGCTTGGCCTTGGGTTTTGCAGTGTAAGAGAGCTAAGGAGGGTTTCATCAGGACTGGCTCATGCTTTTACCATGTTATCTATGAACTTAAAACCCAGGTATGGCAGGCTCAAGTTGGGAGCGGATGAGTGATTTTCAAATGTCCAGACTGAGCCAAGCTTGTTATAATTAAGAGCTGAACTGCCATTACTTGGGCAGTGCCATCAGAGTGGCTGTAACTGCCAGGCTGTCTTCCTGCAGTGTGCGATTCTGCATGGGAACATCACAAAAAGGGTTGTGACTGGGTTCCCTGCATGGACAAGTGATTTTTAATGATTTTATATCAATGGATGCATCTTTGTCTAACATTGGGGACAGCAGTGTCACTCCTGCATTCTCATGTCATGAGTGGCCATTCATTACCCTATCATCTCCTGTCCACAAAGAAAATAAAATGTTCCCAGATGGGGAAGTTTTCTTTCTCTGGTAAATAATTAATAATGAAACTACAAGCTGCTGCTTGTCTCATACACTCATACAACAAATGGTACTTTCTTTGCCTGTGAATGAGTAAGGTAAAAACTTCCTGGGATAGACAGCATGTCTGCAAAAGCCAAACCTCACTCGCTACAAAAACCTGGGCTAAAATGACTGTGGAACAGCCAAGTTTAGTAAAGGCTGGAGTCAAAAACACATTACAACTCACAGAAATCCCAGCTCAGGGGAAGCCGAGCTCAGCCACAGCAATCTCCTCTCTCAGGAGAGCTCAGGTGTGCTCCATCCAGATTTCTTCTGACATGGATGGTGGGCATCTATGCTGGCCTGGGATTTACCTAACATCCCAACTAGTGAGGGCAAGAGCAGAGGTTTGCAGCCCACCTGCCCTGTCAAGCTGAAGTGAGACACCAGTGAAGCCTGGAAGAAGGGAAAGGCCCATTGCGGTGAGCATCAGAGCCATCCTGCCAGCAACACAGCGCTGCCACTAATGTAGGCTTTGTTAATGTTCAACCACCTCGGGAGAAAATAAGCTCTGATGTGTGTTTCTGGTTTCCGAGGTTCTTGCATTATTTCCAGAACTGTAGAGTCTTACCTTGTCCTCCAAAATGCTGCATTTTCGTTACCAATCACTCTCACCGCATGCTTTGCAAGCCAGATCCTGCCATTAGGTCCTGTACCAATCTCACTGACTTTTTAGGAACAAATCCCTTTCTTTGAGAATGTATTTATATATTTCCTTCCTTTTGATGTGAGCAGGAGTGTTATGTTATAAATTACCTGCTGATAAGGAAAAACGCCTGGCTGCCAGCCCAGTAAACCTCACATTAGTGACATCAGTGACAGCAGCTTCTCACGCATCTGCAGACTGTGACTTTTGCAACGGCCCCAAGGAGACGACCGCACAGGGCAGTGCTGGGCAGACATAACCAAGCTGGTCCGGAGCACGTTAGCTCAAGCACTAGAAGCCGTAAGACCGTGGTATTTCTCTGTGTTAGTCCATGGTCGCAGCCCCACACTGATGGAGCACTTCCCACCACCCAAAGTCACTGGTGCCCTGCCCAGGCAATGAGGATGGGCCTCAATGACGCTGGCTGTAAGAGCAAGCTAGCAGTTGTTACCTAGCCCAGCTTATCCTTGTTTTAATTTATGTAGGTTTTCAAATTTAATCTCTCTGCTGGCCAAGTCATTCACTTCGCCACGTCTGAGCCCACGATGCCGCCCTGCACTTTGGGGGTGGGAGGGGACAGCCCTGCCATAAAGGGGGACTGCTGCGAGCGGTGAGGAAATGAAGCCAGGAACGCTGCGAGTTCTTGGCCATAAAAAACATGCTGCAGGCTGTGTCTTGCTGGGCAATGTTAGTTCCCAAAGTTGTTTTCCCTAGCTGTTGTCATAAAACTTCAGTGAAACTACCTACAAGCTTCAGAAGTTGCGTGGGGGAGGGGGTATACGTTGAGAGTCCATTGTTAGAGCCTGTAGAGTCTCTTCTGCTTAAACTGGCTTGTACTGGTACAACTTTGCTGGGCTCAGTGGGACAGTCAGCGGGTCAGATGCCAGGAATCAATTAATCATCATTTTCTTTCTTGAAGACAGATGACTCAACTAAGAGAATTTTGAATAAAGGTGTTTGTGCTGAGCTCTGAAACCTTGCTCTTTCATCCCTCTAATTAGGGACCAGGCATCTATTTAGCAGGACTGTTTCCAGCGCGAGCTAGAGCTGCAAACTGCTGGCCAGCCAACATACCGAAATACAGAAAAAACCCGACCCATTAGCTCAACTGACAGGCAGTTTTACAAGGGTGATTGTAAACAGTTGCAACACATCTCTGTGCACACGTACAGCGGCACGGCACTTTCAGAGTGCAGCAAATATGTAAATGTGCCTCTAAATGAATGCTTAATGATTCAACTGACCCCCCTGCATATCATTAGCTAACTGATGCAATCTCTCCCTCTGCCCGCAAACCACCCCCAAGCTGATAGCAGCTCCCCACACTAACTCCCTGTCCGGATGCCATCCCTCCCTGCTGCTCCTGGGAAGCACGTGGCTCAACGGGTGTTTGACATTTTACGTCGGAGCTGCAGAGAGCGTTGGTCCATTCTGATGGGCACCCAAGTGGCAGAGAGTTGTGCATTTTCGGATGGCACAAACAATGGCAGTAGGCAGGACCGAGGAGCAGCATGGCCAAAAGAAGAGATGCAAAGGAGAAAAGATGTGGTCCAGATGTGTTAATTACAATTAAAAGCTATAAAGAGAGTTAGTTCTCTTAAGGAGAAAAGGAGTCTTCTAAGAGCCTGAGTTGAATGATTCAGCCCTATAGCCCCCCAAAATCTGTTACAGCAGGGAAAAGCCGTGTTCCGCTGAAGCAGACAGGGTGTATTTAAGAGCACGTTGGCACAACACCCATCAGCTGCTCCCCACAGGGCAGAGCAACAGCTTGCAGGTGGGCAGGGAAGATGGAGCAGAGAGGAGAGAGCCAGAGAGCCCGATGAGTAAATCTGGTTGATGACTTATCATCCAAGTCAGTTGTAGTCATGGACTTATTAATAGATACGAGGTAGAATTGTGAAAAACAGTTGGTTTTGTCAGCTTGATGCAGAGTTGAGGAAGGGCTTCATTTTTTCTCTTTACTGTGCTGGAGAGATGGAAACTTTTCAAATAAATCAGAAAGCTGTTTTGCTTGGAGCCATCTGCAGAAAGCACAGCGTATGTTTCTCCAGCTTCCAGCACTTGGAGGGTCTGGCGGAATAGGTCGTCACAGAAAGCCTTCTGTGTAAATACATTCAGAATTAGGCCTTTAAATTAAAGGTTGACCCTGGCTATGTGTCACAGCCAGCACTGTGAGCCAGCTACAGGATTTGGACCTGACTCTAAAATGATTAAAGTGACTTCAGTGAACTAACTCATCGCTCCCAGATTCATACTTGATTAACCATGACTGGAGTAACACCTTCAGATGAGAGGGTAAGGGAGAACCATGTGCCATTAAGGCACTTGCGCTATATTTGTCATAGCCCAGTGAAAGACTGGAAACCCTGGACAAGCATGTAGCAGAGCCTCTTGCCCCAGATTTTAGTATGCAGATTTATGAATAGGCACAAAATGTGGATGAATTTTTCACCCACAAATTGCCAAGGGGAGCTGAGAGGATCTGGGAAGAGGAATGCATTACAAAATGAACATAGCTAAGTGTGGTAGAGATCAACCGTAATCAGGTAATAGTTGCAGGGAATACTTATTTTAAATTATAAGCCTAGACAAAAGCATTTTTATTCCTTTGATGACTGCATTGTCCTTGTTCTCCTTCCATGCCCTTCACTGTGGTAGCTTGTTACATCTACTCATTTCACCTTGGCTTAATTAGGGATGTGCAAAACAACCAGGATGCTAGCGCTGGGTTCCTGGCTGGGACTGCAGGTACAAACAAATCATTAGGTAGAACATGTCTAAAGACCTGTGTCATCTGACAGAAAGAAAACCTTTTTGTGGGAATAATGGAAGGAAGATTTTGGCCTCCCATTTTCAAAAGAAAAGCAGAAACTGGAGGCTAATCCAAACATGTAGGTTGACCTCAAACAAATTGTTTTGCTTCAGGGTGTTTTGTGGTGCAGACAGTGCTGGGTTTGTTTCCATTCTGAGCCAAACCAAACTTTGCAGCTGGAATTTCTCTGCAAAACTGGAGCTCAAGTCCTTCCCCTTCCCAGCACAGCTTGGTATGGTTCAGTCTGCCTCCGCCTGCCCCGAGCTAGGGTGATTCTGGCAGCGATCAGCCCACTCGTTGCAGAGCTGACATGGTAGTCCCAGCCCCGCATCTTCAGACAGCCTAATGCCACAGACCCCCAGGTATCTCCACCCTCATGCTATGAAAACGCCGCTCCGATGGGCTGCTATGCAGCCCAACATCCATTTCAGGTGCTTTGAAGTGGTTCCTGCTCCTGGTACATGGTGAAAATCCTGTCTTTTGGCCATGGGGAAATGTCACAGGGTAAGGAGGAGACCTAGGCTTGAGGGTCTATGGTTGGGTCACAACCACTTTGCCCCGGGGTTCCATCACTGAGCTGTGTGGATACAGCCTGAAGCACCCAAATGGTCTGTGTCTCAGCTTTGCTTGCAGCACAGGTAGGGCCAGAGCTGGCTTTGGTCCCTCTCTAACCTGGGGCAAATGGTCTCACCTCTGGGCCTCCATCAGGAGAATCCCTTCCTTCCGAGAAGTGCTACGAGACGTGGACAATGTTTGGGAAGGCTAACATAAAAGCTACGGTGGCTACCTTATCTCCCACTTTATAAACTAAGAAGTATATGGAAATTACCCGAGGAACAAAACCTGCTAAGTAACCTAATTATCCCTTTCTTTGGGGAGTTTACTGTAAAACTGCAGGCTTTGGATCTTAATTTGCTGGGAAGTGCAGTAATGTAATTAGCTACACTGATAAGTAGCTGAGCTGTGTGAATTCTTCAGAGGAGAGGAGGAGTGTGCTAGACAAAGAGACAAGAAAGGAAGAAGAAAAAAGTAATGCTTCCCCTGGCAAGAAAACAATTTTTTTCGAAATGTTAGTGATATAAAATTATGGGAGAGTTTTGTTTTGGTCAGAGGCAATGCCATTCTCAAATATTTCCCCATTTAAAAAGGCACAATTTCTAGAATCCTTTAATTACTTTTTTAAAATAAAATTCATGCATATTGTGAAACAAAGTATTTTAATTTTTTTTTTTCTTTTCTAAGAAGCATCTCTCCTGTCCTGATTTACTCCTCATTTGGCCAAAGAAGCTCAAAAACAGCTTGGGGAAACTCCTTCTCCCAACAAACATGAGAGCACCGTCTGCCCACTGTGCAGCTGGAGCCAAGCTCTGCCTGCGCCTGGCCCCCCTCCTCTGCCAGCAAGTCACCATGGGCTCTTCCCAAATCCAAGCCTCGTTGATGACCCAAGCAGCCTTTTTGCTTGGCACTGCCATCCCTGCTCCCAAAAGCTTTGCTGAGGACCAAGTGAAGCTCCGGCAGTGTGAACCTCATGAGGCTCAGCCATGCGCACCCCGGGCCTTGCAGACCCACCTGTGCTGGAAGCCAACACAGGCTTTTGGGGGCTTGTGAAGGTCTTTCTTTCATAGCATGAAATGAAGAATGCATTTCTCTTGTCACTAGATGGCTCTATTTGCTTTCACTAAACGCACACAGTTTTCTTTTCACGGCCCCAAATGAGCAGCAGCCCTACATCTGTGTGCTTGCAGAGTCACCAGCCACAGCCAGAAAGGTAAATCTCCAGGAGGTGGAAAAAACCACCTGGGTTTTGATGATGGTTTTCATTATATTCTGGCTAATATCCCTGAATAAAATGAACACTATTATGAGAAACCTCATGATTTGAGATTTGGATTAAATGGTCCCCTCAGGGACAAGTTCTGGGTTTTCCTCGTCTCAGACTCCTCCAGCAGCCATTGCACTCCAGCCTCTATGCAGATTGGAACCAAAAAGGGAGAAATTTGGGTGGCTGCTGGGCATTTAACTCAGGTGCAGGCTGATGGAGAGCCAGGAACTTCCTTTTCTTTGTCCTTCATTAGGTGGGAGGCAAAGAGGGGCTGGCTCCCAGCACACCCCTGAGATGACTCAAATTGGTGGGATGATGCTTTCCAGGCTCCTTGTACAGCACCAGCCACCCCTAGGGTCACCTGGCCCCTGCTCGAGGGACGCTGCACCCACGCCAGCAGCTGCCATCCTGTCCTACGCTTGCCCCGTGGGACCTGCTTCTGTGCTGCATCTTCTTGGGGGCTGCAGCTTCAAGGCACAAATTTGTCTTCTGAAGATGCTCTTCAGGGATGGGGAGCTCACTGCCACAGCCTCTGCACAGCAGCCTGGGGGGAGGTCTGGGACGATGGGGGTGGTGGGGGACAAGGGCTTTGCAGGGTAGCCATCCCATTGTTTGGCCCATGATGGCAGGGGTGACACGATCCTGGGATTTTGGCTTCTGTGAGGTGGAGCAGGCAGGCAGCCCTGCCTGATGGAGCAGAGTTTGTGGCTCTGCGAGTGTTGGCGTTTAAAGGAGGGGATGCTGGAACACAAGCAGGCACGGGGAGAGCGCAGGGGGGGTGGATGGGAGGGCAAACCCTTGAAACCACGCACTGAAGCCCTGCAGATGTCTGCAGCCTCAAACCCTTACACTGAAAGCCACATTTTCAGGTTTTGGATGTCTCCAAGTAACTAAAAAGCTACTGCAGGTCTGAGTCTGGGCAAGAAATCATATCAGATCGCTGCTTTCCCCAGGAGAAACACTGTATGTTGAAAAAAAATACAATATATTCAGGGGCTCCACTGGCTGTATTGACTTAAGGCTGAGTATTTTATCAGGTGCCAGATCTCCCAGGTGTATTCGAGAGACCTTTGAAGCAAAATTCCTGCATGGAAAAAGGTACTATCTGAGGATATAATCCAAAGCCATGAAAGACTAGGAGCATCTCTACTGATTTCAAAAGGATTTGAATCAGGCCCTGGGGAACTAGTCCAGCATCTCTTCCTTGCATCGGCAGCCTCTGTGCTTCGAGGAGACAAGCCTCGTAGTAACAACTACTTGCAGGGGTATTTGCAAGATCACAGCTTCGTCTGCACAAGTGATACAAGACAATAGTGACCATGGTAGGAAAGGAAGCAAATTTGCTTATTTAGATAATTAACAGGCATTTGAGACAACTGTTGCTGTCTAATGCATTACGGACAGACTAATAATTCTGTTTGATGAAGCAGCAATTATTATTGTAATGTTATGGTCCACTAAAATAACCATCTCTCCTAGCTAGCACTGCCAGGAGAGGATGGGTGAAATTGCATTTCTCCTTCTTCCAGGTGAACAGACTACGTGCCAGAGAAGTGACCCGCAGGGCTTGGCCAGGAGAAGAAGGACTCGTACAGCTACTGTGTAGCAGCTTCTGTTGCAACTGGCCTTTGGAAGATGCCTTGGTTTTATGGCCCCAGATAGCTGCAGGCGTAATTTTGCACCTGCAATTTTGGTCAGATAGAGAACTGCTGTCCTTATTGACCCATGTAATGCGATGCCTTGAGAGGCCAGTGCTGCAAGCACAAACAGTGGTGATTGATTAGTAAAGGCACCATTTGCAGGGCAGACACAATGCTGGGAGTGATGCCCCTTCCAAAAATTGGCTGTGCCGTGAGCCAGGGAGGACCAATAACCCCATCAACGTCCTTTGGGCAGGCAGCTCCTTCCTGGAGTTGTGCCAGGGTCTGAGGAGTAACTTTGCTCACTTCAGGGGACTACGATGGTGAAATGGAGAGTCGGGGCCATTTTGTTTTAACCTGGTCTTGTCTGATCCTGTCTAACAGCTGGGTGCGCTGAATGCTTAACTAGGTAAATCCTTCAGGGCGAACGCAGCAAGGCAGAGGCAGGAACAGGGGGAGGACATGTTTTGCAGGAGGGGGGTCCTCCATCACCCCACAGCCCACAGAGGACCTGCACTCAAGGCCTCCTTTCCCCCATCCCACCCGGAGAGAGCTTGCAGGGAGCCAGCTCACACGGGTGCTCACACAGTCAGGTTTAACTTCTTGTCACACAAGCCATGGGAGATAAGTAGATAGAAGACCCACACAGTGATTTAACTAGCTGGCCTCAAACCGTGCAAGGAACACCCGGGACCTGGACCTAATTTGGTCTGTATGACATGGAGGAGATTTTATTCAAGGTCTGACTCCTCACCACAAGATAGGCAGGTCAGGATACCCGGCGGGAGGGTCCATGGGGCACAGAGGGCTCTGGGCACCGCTCTGTACAGCTCTGCTCTGTCACTTATAGCCCATGACTACTGCAGACAGGAGAGAAAATCAGGTAACACGGACTTCCTCTATTTCTTCTCTTGGGGGATCAGTCTTTTGAGAGATTTATTAAAAACCACTATGCCAGAGATAGAAAAATATCACCTGACAAGAAAATGCTCTTATGGAAAACAAGTCTTTGATAGCTTTACATGCTTCTTGAACACAGGGAAAGCCAGTCAATAAAGTTCCTTGTGCCCTAAAACCAGAAACATCTGTCGGAGGCGGCTTGCTAGGCTGAATATAGCAGCAGGAAAGCCCAACTGATTAACTCCGTCCTCTTCCTAACATGTTTTTGTGGTTCCCAGAAATCCCTAGAAAGGGCTCCCGAGGACACTGGCACCATTACAAGCCAGCTACAATTCTGTAAACAGGGAGATCAAGGAATCATTATCATAACTGCAGTTCACCTCTGCCATCCAGTTTGCATAATTCACACGTGCTTCACCTGCTCTCCCTTGGCCATGGGACAAGCTTGTGATTTAGGGAAAGAGGAAGAGCCCACGCTCTGATGAAGGAGAGAATAAAGCTGTTGTTGTGAGGAGGACTGGCAGGGGTTGGGGTCCATATAATCTTGCAAGTAGGCTGAAGCTGGGGAAAATGGTAGGGAAGATTACAGCAGTAATAGAGTAGGTGCAGGAAGCACTTCCAGTGTGGCTGGGCCGATCCTCCTCAATACCAGGGCCCTTCTCCCACTCCTCGCTCCTCTCACCTGCATTTGTCCTAACAAGGAAAGCGGCCAGCTTTCTGGGGCTTCCTCTTGATTGCTTTTCACATTTTGGTCTTCTTTCATTTCTGCTTATCGTAATCCCATGGGATGAAAAAGCTTAAGATTAATAGCCTTTTCTATCTCCTCCTCTGCATGGACTTTTGTCAAGATGCAACAGGACAAGGTGGTAAATAATCTCATCTAGGCTCTCTTTTCCATGAAAATTTGGACCAGATGATCTTCTGAGGTCCCTTCCAACCTGAGCTGTTCTATACTCTAGGGCTTCAAGTCTGGTATCAATTGACAACTCTGACATGACGGACAGTGTGAGGGAGATTGTCTCCTTGGTAGGAATAAGGGATGACTACTTGGCAAAAATGTCATTTTAAGAATTGTGTTAGGGAATATGCATTTCCCATCATGTAGCATTATTTTTTTCCACTTCACTGGTACATTTCTGCAGTACACAAATATGTAACTCAGAACAATTTAAAAGTTACCATTTTAAAAGTCACTAAGCAACCTGGATGCCTTTCAGGGCATTTTAATCAAATATTTTTTTTTTATTTGTACAATTGAAAATGACTTCAGTTGAGAGTTCAGGTTAACATAACATTTAATGTGTTTCTTCAGCCTTCCCATACCTGTTTACCTAAAGAAACATTATTTTCACTGCTGCATTTTGGACAGATACAAGTAGTTAATTTCACAATTTTTAAGAAATTTCAAGAACTAGAATTTAAGTTGTGATGTAGATAATTTCCTAATGCCAGGCTCCTGAAGCATCAGCTTTACTGACCACTCACCATCCAGTATTCCTCCTTCTAATTATCCATATGCTGCCTTTCATCGTCAGAAACCTTCAAGAATTATTACATCCCCTGTAAGCTACCTTTCAACTAATGCACTGACATAAAATTGAGGAGATGCAAAATTAGATTGCTCTTGTGTTCAGACGTTGTCAGCAGGCTGAAAGATGTAAGAATTCCTTCACTGGAAGCGTCTCTCTGTCATCTCCCCCTTTGTCAGTCTTGAAGGACATAGCAGTTCCAAGAAGGCATTCACACTAAATGTCTTCCGGGAGTGCCAGTACCTGGATAATATTTTGACATCCTTTCAGCTGAAAACTACAGAAATAATCACCCCATGGGGACATGCCTCAACATTCCTATATTCAGGATTGCCAAAATGGACTATCACCTGCAATCCTGAAACCTTGTAGCTAATGAGGAAACGATTGAGAACTTCTTTCACTGCTTTTACAGCCAAATAACGAATTATCTGCAATGCTGTTTCCTGCAGCACACTGTACATGGGCTGAGCAAACACCTAGGAGGAATACTTGTTCTGATTTCCCATGAACTTCTAGACAGACTGATGTCTCATGTTAACATTAAGCATCACCCACTGCAAATATTGATACACTGTCAAGGTCAAAACATTTGACTGCAGTACATTATTTTTACCTTTTCAAATATTGCTACTGCAGCTTCCTTACAATCTTGGAAATAATCAGACAATGGTCTATTCCCCTTCCAACTGTGCAAAAATGAACAACTACCAAAAAACCTTTGTTGGTTTTGTGCTTTGAGGTACCTATTGCCCAGAGGAGAAAAAAGCCCTTTTCAGCTAAATGTTTGCTTTCTCTGTGAGAGAGGATCTAATATGTTGCTGGTACACACAAAGCTCTCTTCCTAGAAAGATGAATTATCTTACCTGTAGTTGGAAAACTACACTATTGCTCTCACAATCAAGTGATCCATAGGAGTGATTATGGATCATACTACCATAGGTTTCCAGCACATCTGCCACAGCAGTATTTTCACATTTCTACTAATAAAAAGCTCAAAGTTTCACCTTTATAAGAAATGCTAGAATTATTTCTTTGCTTTTTTCCACTTCCACCCTATGTCATGTGACAGTTCACCATGCATAATTGAGGAACTTCTTCACAAACTGCAGGAAGTTTCCTGATAACTATTGCCAACTTTATGGAGCTACTCAACAGCATTTCTCCACTTACTCTGGAAAGCAGAAAGTCTTTTCTTTTTAGACATGTCTGGACTTGTTGCAGGATTGTTGACAACGCAATTGCAGTCACAGTCACAAAACTTGCAGGGACCAGCTAAAACCGTATAAATAGTAATTAGCGTCATTCTTAAGTCACAGCCACTGCATCCCACCTCCACTGGTCCAGACCAGGAGACCTTAGATACAGTACCTCAAACAGCCAATATTTAGCTTGCAACAAGTCTATGGGAAAAAGTAATCTTTCAGTTTGCAAACTTTCTCATGCAGGGGAATAATTTCTGCAATTCCACAGCTACTCTGTAAGCACATTTAAATGTATTTATCTGCATTTTAGTACACATTGAAATAATTTCTGTGTAATGTTCACAAACATGAGATTTTTGGACTTCAATTGTGCTGCATAAAAAGGAACTACTTTTCTTGGAGACAAAGGAAATACGACTTCACCTACAGCAGAACAATGGGATGGGAAAACGAAACAGCCTTTTGTAGACAAAGATGCACGGCCCATTCACTCAGCAGTTCTTCAGAGGGAAATGAGTATTTATGGCACTATGTGCAGTCTTTCCTGGATTGATACTTAATTCTGGGTAGACCCTGCCGGCTTAAAGAAATTGTTTTAATCAGAATCTGAGGGATTTACTACCCTGTGGGTTTTTTACATGTGTGTACGTAGTTGTGTGGTGTTGTTTTTTTCTTGAGGGAATGAACTACCTCAGTTTTCTGTTTTTTTTGCTCCCTTTCAGCTTACAGATCATTAAAATTTATCAGTAGAAGTGTGGACCTTGTGTTGGAAATGTACATTTTCAGACATTTTTCTCCACTGTGTATGTTTACCTCTCAGAAGGTTTACCTTCCACTTCCCACAGTGGAAAACGGTAAGATCAAATCTAAAAGGGAACCCACTACTCTTTCCAGCTCTACTGGAGGACTCTTGGAAATCCCCCCTCTGTAGTCAGCTCAGAAGACATCAACAGCACAACACAATGAGAATCCCTCAGGCCTGGGATCTTCCTCTATTTATGTATTTCCAAAATTGGATTCAAATTCCAAAAGGACTGCTGAAATCTAACTGGCATTGCACAGAGCAAAACCCTATGTGATAAATATTTCATCTCTATGCAGCCAGTAGTTTTCTCCCTCACATGCTATTTCCTCACCTGTGTTAGAGGCCTGAGGCAGTATCATGTTTTCACTGGCAAAGTCTCAAAAAGGAAGATTTATAATGTTTTAAAATTTCAGGTTTGATTTTTATTGCAGTTCTGAGACAAAAAAAAACCCATAGGAACTTTTTCTTCTAAGTGTTTTAATTAGTATTTGTTAAAATCGGAGTTTCAGACTGACTTCCCTTCCAAAAATAAGGTGATATCTTGCCATTGCTTTGTGAGGGTCTGACTGATTGATTCGGCCCTCCCTTTACTCCTGCTACCAATGAGTGAGATAAGAGCCATTCCCCAGGGCCACGAGGATCTGCTTCAGGCCCAGCATGAACTCCTCACTCTGCCCAGCAGTATCCCTCCCCATGGCGTGCTGTGCGCTGCCATTAGGTACCCTGGCCGGCACTCCTGCCATCTCACTTCACATGTCCCCCTCCTCTCCTCTCCAGCCCTCATAGGCTTGATTCCTGCTCCTTATCCTCCCACTTTCCTCCCTCATTTCCCTAGCCTGCCCCAAGCACCAGCATCTGCTTGGCCTTTCCCAGCTCTCAGGACACATATGGAGAAGGAGGAATGGGAGTTTTTCTCCCTGGGATAGTTCCCTTGTCATAGTCCTGTTCCAGCTTTCACCCCTGTCCCTCACTCTGTGGGAAGAATTGCAGCAGGTAGGGAACATCTCCTAAAATAAAGCTCAGGTGACAACTCAGTGCAAAGCATGGCAGATGATGCGGTACCTTGGCATGGCAAGTCAGGTAAGTCCCTACAACTACCTGAAAGGAGGTTGTAGTGAGGTGGGTGCTGGTGGCTGGTGATAGGAGGAGAGGAAATGGCCTCAAGTTGTGGCAGGGGAGGTTTAGATTGGGCATTAGGAAAAAATTCTTGACTGAAAGGGTTGTCAGGCATTGGAACAGGCTGCCCAGGGAAGTGGTGGAGTCGCCATCCCTAGAGGTATTCAAAAAGCACGTGGACAGGGCACTTCATGACATGGTTTAGAGGGCATGGTTGGTGGTTGGACTCAATGATCTTAAAGGTCTTTTCCAACCTCAATGATTCTATGATTCTAGGTACCAGGTAGGTGCTGCTCAATGTATCAGAGCCCCTCAGCTCAGTGCACTCCCATGTCCTCTTCCCCTAGCTGAGACCTCAGGCAGCTTGGGGACACAGCATGGCCACAGGCCAGAGTGACAGACCACCTCTGCCATGGGATCAAACAGCAAAACACCTCAGCCTCGGCTGCAAATGCCTGAACCGCAGGGCAGGCAGTAGGCAGTGTGGAGCGGAGGCTGACATCTGGGTCTAACTAGCGTCATGCAGACCCATCCTCTCCCCCGGCAAGGCAGGGACTCAAACCAAGCCTGCCTGGAAAGACCTGGCCCCAGGATGTGAGCTGGCACCTGCAAAATCCATGCAGTGCTTCTGGGGGAGGCAGCTGAGCTCGTTATGTCCCTAAAACCCCTGAAGGGCTGCTCCGCGGAAGGACCCGGAATTAGGTTTCTTTCATCTCTTCACAGTCGGATCTCCTTGGTGTGTGAGACGGCTCCATACCAGACAGCATGAGGCGGTTTGCGTCTGGCGCATGAGGTAACGGAGAAGGGACCACGGACCCGTGCTGCTTTCGGGATCAAGGCTCTCAGGTGAGGAGGACGTGGCCCCGCGCACCTCTCACAGCCCCGTAGCGGACGACGGGTCAGGCTGGATCGCGACCGCCGTGCCACGCTGGGGAATCGCAGCCACGGCCACGCCGGGACGGCCACGCCGGGACAGCCAGCCTTCGGCCACTACCAGCCGCCGCCATC
>VYZV01036465.1:11523-26466 GCA_013401275.1 Pandion haliaetus | reverse complement strand
AAAGGGGTAGCCAATTTCTGATCTTGGACGAATTTCCCCACGGACATTTTCCACAAGGAGTTGCTCTGTAAGAGCAATTTGCAAATGTTTCACTTGATTCTTTTCTGCTTCAAGTTGTTCTTTTAATTCCGCCACTTGTCCCTGAAGGGACCGAGTGAGGTTTTGCAGGGATTCAATGATTTTAGATTCTGCAGTGAGGCGGCAATCCCTAGCCTCTACTGCTGCGGCCAGACTAGCACCGAGAACGGCACAAACAATCGCTTTTCCTTTTCCTGACCGTACTCTAGCATCTTTCTGTAAAGCAACCATCCGATCAACAACACTCTGCAGGTTATGCCAATTTCCCTGAGCCCAGTCTACCCCAGGCACAGAGGGTCGCGCTTTATGTTTTTCTAAAAAATCAAACAAAACTTCTTTCCCCAAAAGGTCAGTTTTACAATAACTCATCTCGTATAAAGCAGGGAAGCGGTCGTCTCAGGAAGGCAGCACGTAAAGTTTCAAACACTACACAAGCCCGCTCCCTTTACATTCCTGAGAGGTCTCACGTATTTGAGAAACAATGCGGCACTCTCCTCTCAAGGGATCCTGTCCGTGACGCCAATTTAAATGTCCCGATCCAATGTCGGGGAAGGTTTCGATATGATCCCAAGAGGGAGATTAAGACACAAACGAGGTCAAATGCCGTATACCTAAAAGAGTGTTTATTATAAAAAGTGTCAAAAGTAGAAAATAGCGATAGGATAGAATGGAAGAAAAAGGTAGAAATCAAGCAAGCAGTCGGGAGAGAGTTGCAAAGATAGTCACCACCATGGATCCAGCGGCGTCTTGTTGGTTCTCAGTCTTCAGTTCTTGGTGATGGGGGTGTGCCTGCATGGCTTGTCCCCACGGATTTTTATAGGGCATAGTCCGATACATGCACATACGTACTGTTCATGCACTGCAGGTTTTGTCTATCACGCGACCTTCGCGTGATCAACACCAGGAAAACAGTAGTTATCTCAAAGACTCCAGACAATGGTAGTCTCCCCATTCCTGCATGCTTTGCTGGCTCCAGCCCGGTCTCCTCCCTGGATGCCTAAATGGCCTTATCAGCCAGAGAAGCACCCTGCCTGACAAGCCATCCCAGAGACAAATGGAAACAGTTCACAGTTCAATCTCTCACAACAAACAAACTTTGAGACAAACGGCTCCAGATGACAGTTCAGATCTCCTCTCCTGGATGGTCACTGGGCTTATCAGCCAGAGGCCTATCTTGCTTAACAATCTTTGAGACAAACGGCTCCGGGGGCCAATTCAGGCTCTCACAGGAACATGGCAGAATGTCTGACCTTTAATGGGGTTTATTTCCTCCTCCTAGCTGTCTGCTCCTTTGGACATCTGTCTTGTCTGCATGTTAGTAACCCTGGCTTTGTTTATATGTGTTGGGAACCTCACAGAAGACATTGTACTTGAGGAGTTAGTGACCTTGAACAAGCCATGTCTGCTTAAGTACAAGTCACATCATGCCTTGTACTTAGGGCTTGAGAAACCTGCATGTATATAAACTGTAATTTATAACTTTGAGAGAGATAAACTGTGGATCGAAGGGAAGGACTGTATTGATCCTGACTGACAGACCGTTGCACATTTAGGAGTTAGTGATACACAAAACAGTCAGCCTGAGCAGTCTCAGGCCGGTGCCGTGCTGCATGGCCAGCATGGCCTTCAGGCTGCGCTGTGCTTAACAAATCCCTCAGCTGCAGGATTAATTCAGCAGCTCATTACAAAAGAAATGCTGCAGGCAGTTCTCATTCGGTACTGACGAATACGCAATCTGTGTGGACGTGCATTTATTAACAGTGTAGCTAGAAGTTCTCCTATGAACATCCCTTAGGAATAGATTTTTTTTTTTCTTGTAATGAAATTATGATAGCTTGAATGACCAAAAAAAAGGACGCTCCCTCTCTCTGTGGACAGACTATGGATCTGCAAGACTGCCATGGGAAAATCCCTCTGGAGTCCATCTAATGTTGCATGAATGCTGGATTTTCAGCATCTAAAGGTATGTAAGATTTACTCACTATCTATATTCCTTTTCTTATTCTGTCTTATTAAAACAGCTATTTTACTGAGCCATTTGCTGTCAGGCCTTTTTACTGAGACCTGGAAAGAACCCTCCACTCTGTCTCTCTCTCACCTCAAACCAGCCCTTGCCTCACCCCCACCCCCTGCAAAACAGCTTGTTAACTGGGCTTGAAATAAGAAATGCAGGCTAAATAATTTCAGATTGTAACAGGAAATAGTGTTTAAGCAATAACAGCATTTGAATTTTCCATAAAGATCATCACAGGAAAAAATTAGATGCAATTCTTTGACAGTATTTTGGAAACCTTTTTTTGTGTAGTTCTTGTGATATTGTGTTGTTGCAGAGTCAATGTTGTATTCAAAGTTTTGTTCTAAATGCTGTGAAGATGCTCCGTTTTCCTTTCTGGCTTTGTTGCCGAAAAAATCAGAATAAAGAACTTATCAACACCAATTTAGTGTAGATAAGCAGACAGTCCTTTATTAACGGCCGGGTGCGCGGGCAGTCCTCTCAGGAATCACGCACACCTGAGCACCAAAAACACACACCTTATATTGTGTTTACTTATACATATTCATTAGATTTCTGGGAAGTATCATGCATATTCATTAGATTTCTGGGAAGTATCATGCATATTCATTAGATTTCTGGGAATTCATTAGCATATGCAAATGTCCCTTACGCATGCTCATTGAAGGTCTCTGGTGGTCTTCTAGAGTCCTCTGGTGGTCTTTCATAGTCTTCCTCACTTGTCCGCTTCTTGACCTTCTCTATGTGATTCTGCGCAGTTTGGTCCTTGGCAGGTGTTTGGTCCTTGTCAGGTAACTACAAGTTGCTTCATCTAACTTTTCTCAACTCCCATTAATTTTCATCATTATCTATATTAGTTAGCATAAAAAAAAATGTTTTCTTTTGAAATCTAACCTTTTCAGTGATTGGTCTCCAGTTACACTATCTCAGTAACACTGTCAAGAATTTCACAGCTGGAATTCATCTTAGGTTTATAAAAATATTGTCTCTGGAATGGACTTTTGTTAATTCAAGATTGCTGGACTGGGCTTAAAAATAAATCTGTCAATTTATAACATCAGAGTACAATCAATTTATAACATGAGAGTACAATCAGTCTTTTTTATTAACATAAAAAGAACAAGGATTCTATATTTCTTTTATTTATCTAAAAACATTTCAAGACTTTTGAAGCAGTCCAAATCATGAATCATGGTAAATTTCTGCATCAACCATGAGTTACATTGAGTTGCCTTCCACTATTAAATAAAATATTTTTAAAGGTTTGTCTTAAAGAATTCTCCCTTTGGGCATCTATCATCAAGCTTTTATTCTGAAATGTAGCCAGACTTTCAATTTATATTTTTGTGAGCTTTAAAAATGTTTCTAAGCTAATGTTGAGGGCATGTAGTAACAAAGTAATCACACCCTCCAACCCACAGAAATAATTACTTTTTTTAAAGAGTACTTTGTCTTTTATAGCATAAAGCCAATTATATAGTTGTGTACACAAATAGTTAACATCAAAACTAGCTGACAATGGGAAAAATGAAAACTCAACATAACTAAAAGCAAACAGTGTTTGCCCTAGTGTATATAATAGTAGCAAAATATGCATGATTGTCAGTCTTAGTTTGCAAGCTGGCAAATAGTTACCAGCCTTTAAATATTGCAGGTAACAGAACTGGAATGGGAGGAATTAATTTGTAGTGATTTTATTTTATTTTCTTACTCCTCATGTTTGAACATTTTCTTATTTTCATAGGGATTGTTACAGAATCATAAAACCATTAGCTGTGAATTTACACACTCTATTAACCTAGCATGGAAACCAACATGACAGAAAGTCTTGATAGCCTTAGATGCTCAGAAATTCCATTTTCATAAAATGATAAGCATGTGATCCTAGCTAAGGCTGGGCGATCAAGTGAGGTAGAGCTGAGCGAGAGAGAGGAAGAGCAAGAGGGAGACAGGGAGAAGAAGGTTGATGGGGAAAGCGAGAGATCAAGTTGCCTTTGGTTCTTGTGGAGTTGGAGCACTCAAAAAGCATCCATGTCTTATGCAGAACATTAAGCTGCGTCATAATTCTAAAGGTTAAATAAAAATCAATCACTGCCACTTCTGTATTGTCCTTTACATTTACAGTACTCCATCTAGGATAGGAAACAGTAGCCAACTCTGCTTCTCAACCCTTCCTTTAACTCATTGCTTAGAGCTATTGCCTTGGCCAAAGAACTCTTATTAGGCTTTGTCCTGGTTTCTGCTGGGATAGAGTTAATTGTCTTCCTAGTAGCTGGTACAGTGCTATGTTTTTGAGCTAGGTATGAGAAGAATGTTGATAACGCACTGATGTTTTCAGTTGTTGCTAAGTAGTGTTTAGTCTAAAGTCAAGGGTTTTCAGCCTCTGATACCCAGCCAGCAAGAAAGCTGCAGGGGCACAAGAAGCTGGGAGGGAACACAGTCAGGGCAACTGACCCAAAGTGGCCAACGGAGTATTCCATACCATGTGACATTTTAGGAACTGGGGGGGGGGAGCATCGCAGCTCGGGGAGTTCTGGGTGCGTCAGTCAGCGGGTGGTGAGCAATTGCGTTGTGCATCACTTGTATATTCCTATACTTTTATTATTACCGTTGTTATTTCATTAGTGTTATCATGATCATTATTAGTTTCTTCTTTTCTGTTCTATTAAACCATTCTTATCTCAACCCACGAGTTTTAGTTCTTTTCCCGATTTTCTCCCCCATCCCGCTGGGTGTGTGTGGGAGGTGAGTGAGTGGCTGCGTGGTGCTTAGTTGCTGGCTGGGGTTAAACAATGACAGGCTTATAGTATACACCTGTTTAGTTGATACTAACTTTTGCCATTCTGAGATTCAGTTCTTCTAAGCACGTTATAGGGAGCAGTATTGCTGTGTAACCCACTATAATTTTAGTGAAATTCTGAATACCATTCTTGAATACAGGAGAGTTTTCAGATGTTCCTGCATATTTGAATGAAGTTGACTTTGATTAAATGATAAAGAGATTTAATAAAATAATATTCTCTCAACTTTACTAAATTTATTTTCTTTGGGACACACATTTTTATGATAAAAATTAATTCCTCAGAATTAAGTATTCAGCATGGTAGAAGCTGGTTCTTCAAATATTTTGTTCAGCTAATAGACTGGTGAGTTCCTAAGAGTATAATCATGTCTGTATATGTAAATATCTAAGAATGCACATGCAGAAGTCAGTATATGTAGAAATTTTATTTTTCCACACAGCACATTCCAATGAGAGAAAACAGTGGAGAAAAATCAAACATAAGAGGAAAAAAGAAAGACACTAGCAAAATATTATTTTCTTTCCCTTCTAATTATAAATAGCATAATACCAAATCTCAATTGAGTCTTCCTCAGACCACTGTATTTTTAGCAACTTTATGTTAGTATCATCAACAACCTTTGTATCCTCTGTTCTGGGAATTTTTTTAAAAAAAACATAAACCATGATTATTTCTGATAGCTTGATGTTGGTACTTTGTTAATAACAATGCAGGTGCATAAACTATGGTGAAAAGTTGCTCTTCCTGTTTCTATTTCTATCAGGGAAAAGCAGAATACTTTTAAAAAAGAATAAATGTAGTATAGTAAGTCTTCTGTAGTTTTTTAAATTGTCAAAATTCCATTTCTTCCATCTTTTTTTTCTACTGAAATCTATGAAATAAGTAAAAATGCTGATTTTGAGATGGTAAGAATGCTTCATTGTTACAATATTATGTCTGATTTTTGGAAATAGCTAAGGCAGTTCTTTTTTAACATATGGATTTCAAAATGAATGGCAAAATTACTGTTTAACTTGCTATACTTAGAAATTGCTTGTTTTAAAAAAGTGTCTGTTCATTTGAATGGGATTTAAGTTAAAAATAATTTGAGAATATTGACTTTTCTGTTCTAATCTTTCTGAATTTGGCTTATCTTTTTTTTTTTCTTCTTCCTCATGCTGTGTCTACTGACAAAATCCTTAACACCAAAAAAAAAAACCGAAAAAAAAAGAAAAAGAAAGAATCCAAGGGAGGAAGGGAGAAGAAGAAGGGAGGAAGGACCTATGTCCTTTATTTTATTCCAGTTAACTTTGTAAGATTAAAAATTAGTAAAATTAGAGTTTGCTGCTTCAGGATTAAGGCTGCTGAGTTTTTAAATTGTATGCACTGATTGTTCTTTGACAGAAGTTATGAACTTCCACCATTGTTTCATTGCAACTTCATGCTTTATAAGTGTTTATTTTTGCCAACCTCTCTCTAAGCAGGTAACATTAATAGGCTGTAATTTTGTAGGAAGTGAACTGTTTTATAACAAATACTTTTGTAAGTAAAAAAAGGGAAGAGAAAGTAGACATTTAAACTGCAGTGCTATTCAGTGTAAGAAAAGTGAATTTTAAAAGTTACTAATTTTTTCTTGGCCCTTGATATCTTGTGTGATTTGAACATAAAGACAGTATTTGGTTGCCTTAGTTTGTGATATTTGTATATCCGGTATAAAACTGAATGTTCCTATAATTATGAAAGAGTAACTGGTGATAATTTCTCTGCACCTCAGCTGTGAATTTCTGGGTGTAGCTGGCAGTCAAAAAGACTCCCAAATGCTCTGGCTTGGTCCTTCCTTCAATTTAACTAACATCCAGGGAGAACGGTTGATGCAAAAGCATCATGAGCAAAGTAGAAGGCTGGAGTACTTTGAGATTCTAAAAGGCATTCTTTTAAGAGGTTTTCAGCTGTGTAAATTGCTGTCCTGCCAAGTACTTCATTAGTGCTGTGACTGCTTATAACAGCAAGAGCTAAACTGCCTTCCTCATTCCCTTTACACATGTTCTGCTTGCCTGTCATAGATTTCTTTACATGATTTATGGGCAAGTTTAATAACCACTGGCTCTTAGAATAGCATCCTCAGCATTAGAATTCCTCTGTTCTTGTAAGAAGTAAGAGATTATTTATAGAAGAGACAGAAATAAATATGTTGTAACAAATATATATTTAGTGACACAAATATGTCTTGGCACAACTGAGGTATTGTGAGATTTGTGAAAGCAACCCACAATAATATGGGTAAATATATATTGATTTTTTTCTGTTAATTATACTTGGTCAATTTTATCCTATCCTTGCAAAGTAGTGTGATACACAATGAAAAAACACAAGATCCTACATTTACAAATTCACATGCACAGTTTTTGTTAGTTAAAAGGATGAAGTATAGAGAGGATGATGATCTTTAGCAAATTCTCATGAATTTCTGTCATGGTTTCAGGTCAGTCGGTAACAAAGCACCATGAAGCTGCTCGCTCACACCCCACCACTGCACCTGGCCACATTGGGATGAGGAGAAAATACAAAGGCAGGCTCGTGGGTCCAGACAAGGACTGGGAGGGATCACTCTCCACTTATGGTCACGGGCAAAAGACAGGCTCAACTTGGGGAAGAAACAAAATAATTTATTACAAATCAAAACAGAAACAAAACACAAGGGTATTAGGAAGGGAAACCAAACATCAGAACACCTCCCCCCACCCCTCCCACCTTCCCGGCTCAGCTCCATTCCCGGTGCTTTCTACCTCCTCCCCCCGGTGGCGCAGGGGAACAGGGGATGGGGGTTGAGTCAGCTCGCCTCACATTGTCTCTGCCGCTCCTTTCCTCAGGGGGAAGATTCCTCACTCGTCCCCTGCTCCACCGTTGGGTCCCTCCCACGGGAGACAGTCCTTCACCAACTTCTCCAACGTGGTTCCTTTCCGCGGGCTTCAGTTCTTCCTGAAATTCCCTGGCGCAGGTCCTTTCCCCGGGCTGCTCTCCAGTCACACACTGCTTCAGCGCGGTTTTTACCATGGAGGCACGGCCATCTTCGGGAGCCTCCGCTCCACCGTTCACCTCCATGGGCTGCAGGGGGACAGCCTGCCTTCTCACCATGGACTGCAGAGCCATCAGCCTCCTCAGGTGCCCCTCGTCCCCCTCCTTCTTCACTGACCCCAGTATCGGCAGAGGTGTTCCTCTCACATTTCCCAACCCCCACACTACCAGTTCCCCTTCTTAAATATGTTCTCCCAGAGGCGCTGCCACCATCACTCCCGTCCCAGAGGTGGGTCCGACATTTTGGCGCCAGGGAATTTTCCAGCAGCTTCTTAAAGGGGCCGCCTCTGCAGCCCCCCTCCCCTGCCACCAAGGAAAACCGTGCCACACAAACCCATAACAATCTCAGATTTTCTTAGTTATGAAACCCAGAACCACTGAATTTTGCCAAGATCGCATAACATATTATATTCTTCTTGGGAACAGACTATGGGAAAAATTAACCAAACAAGAACAATAGGAAGCAAACTATAGCTATTCCCGAAGGAACTGGGTAAGCTGCAGGTCTTCTCTCTGGTGAATACTCTGCCTCATTGGCTAGTCTCTGGTTATTAGTAAATGAAAGCCTTAATATATTTTCCTTATTTTTTTTTGTTTTTCTCTCTTTTTCCCTGAAAGCAGCTTTAAAAATCCAGGGAAAAGAACAGAAAAACTCATCTTTGAGGTGTAGTATCTGTATACATTGCCTTTTATTCTGTATAATTTTCCTGGAGCTGAGTTCAGCCAGTGAACTTCTCTTTGCAAAAATCAAGTCAAAGGGTACTCTTCCTTCCTGTAAAGATAGTATTTCTTTCTGCATTAAATGCCCGCTGAAATGCCGTGATTTAAAACTATTTCTATAAATAAATAGGGATAATTTATTTACTTCACATAGTAGTCAGCATTATAGTCATGTGGAACAGTGTGTTTATCTGTTGATTTAATTCAGATGTGACAGATATTAATCTCTATGTAATTTTGTATGTATTTGACACAGGGAGCGCTGGTTGCTATGCCTACAAAATCAGTCCTGTTAGGGAGCTAACATTCATAGCATTTTGCATGCAATTGAAGTAAAAGAAAAAAGAATACATCATTAATCCCTCAGTTGGTGATAAATACTAAAAAAAAGAGCAAAAATAAATAACTCATAATCAATCATGATATCCACATTACCTACACAGGATCTCTTGTCTGTGACTTCACAAATAAGAGCAAGCTAGTATGATTGCTTATGCTTACATGCATGAATACGTTGAGAGAAACATGAGCAACATGAGCAAATTTGCTTGAAACTATCACATACTACTTAATCTCAGGAACTCAATGCTATTATTTTCGTATTTCTCACTTTTATGAATGTAATAAAGTCTATACTATATATCTTTATGTAACCTAAAAATTTATGGCTCTCTATCTTTACTGATTCTTTTACTAAAATCCCAATTCCCTGTATCACTGAGTCCTCAGTGCCAATTATTTCTCATGTGTAAAGATTTATAATCCTGCAGTTTGTATATATAAAAGTTAGGAATTCCAGTCAGAATCAGCCATTCGCAGCATGGATAAGGCACACTGCACATACAGAAGATAGTGACCACTGAATACATTAGAGTATTTTTGTGAATAGCCTGGGAAGTACATTAAAATGTAACTGTGCTGTAGAAAAATATTGGACAATTCATAGATGAAAATGTCAGATTTTTATTAGCAACATGTTTAGAAGTACTTTTAGATTTCTTATGTAATTTCTTGGTAACTCACCAGGAATGCATCCAACAGCATCTCAATCTTGGCAGAGCTTTGTGGTTTGTTGACCTGATTGAGCCTAAAATCCCACTATGCTCATAATTACACTTTTTGATGAGCTATGTCTCTGATAACACTAATCACTTACTTCCCTACAGTTCAAGAAAAACTCAGAGGTCACAGATAGAGCCCTTTTTTCTAGGTAGATATACATAGATGTATATAGATCTTGTCCTTTTTTATACAACAGAGCAATGGTTTTCAACATCTAAGCTGTACACTTCAAAGTTTTTTAATACAGGTGCTTAACTGTATAGGTATAGTGAGTTTTCTGACAATGGTTTGTGGTTTCATTAGTTCTTTCATACACCATTTATAAGTAATCCATGTCCTTCTAACTCTGGAATCTAGAGATCAGAGGTGGTCTGCAATAAGTAAGTGGCTAGCCTGCTCACTCTGACGCAGTTGCCCCTCCTGCTTTCTTCAATTCACCTCTGATTTGTCTTCAGCTGTATGCTCAAAGCACTACCCTGGAAAGCTGTGTTCACTCTCTTTGGTCTGCAACAATGAAATTTTGCATCCTCCATGTTATGGAAAATAAATGAGCTATACAATTTAGAAATCAATAGGCATTATATAGTAAAGATTAATGATAGGAGTAGATAGACTATATACAGCTGTGTAACTACAAGTGTTTAAACAATTTGAGTGTTTACATTTACATTTGAGTATTTATTACATCCTTTGAATAGTCCTACCAAGGTTGGTCTAACCCCAGCCATTGAGTTGATAAGAAAAGATAAATGAAGATAAAATTAGTGAGATAGTTAAGTGGGCTGATAATGATGATCTTAACTGATAAGATAAAGAATTAGATAGACAGAGAAATAGAGTAAACATGTATGATTAATAGGTTAATTTCTAAGAATTTGAAATTTCTTGAATAGAACACTTAGAATACCTAGAATTAGAATAGTTCTAACAGTAATCTCGAAATAAATTACTATTTTGACCTTGAAATGGACCAATGGACTTTGCTATTCAAAAGCAGGATGGAGAAAGAATGAAAAGAACCTGCTTACCAATGGAAATCAATAGGCTTTTTGACTGATCAAGAAAAATGAACTAAGAAGACAGTGGAAAATTGCAGTGGACTTTGGTGATTAAGTAATGCATATGAAGGTTATATATATTTGGAAGATTGTGGCAACCGTTTGCCATTCACTACAGTGGTGGCCCAATTCTGAGTTGTGTTGTATAATAAAATGCAAACCTAGTGTACCTGATCTCCCTGCTGTTATTTTACTTTAACACTCGATACTACAAGAGTAGTAGATCAACAGGAAGTCACAAGAGCCTTCTTTTAGAATAGCCTAAGGACAAGACAAGCACAAGAGACTGCAGGCAGGACATCCTCCAAATGCACGACGAGACTGACAAAAAAAACCACAAGATAAGCAATACCAAGAGCAGAAGAGACAACCCTTTTTGGATGGGGGGCAACAGCATATAAAACCCACAGGCGTGACTGAGGAAAATTGCAGAAGCAAGAAGACATGCCCACTTCATTTCTGAGTTCTCTAGTCTAAGTGTTCTCCAGCATGATCACCTCGACCAGTAACTAAGAACCATGAAGGATCACAGCCAACAGTGATCACTACATGGTATCAGCTCCATGGATTGTGCACTCATAGATAAATTAGAATAGGATTGTTAAAGACTAGTACCTTTATATACTTAACAATAACAATTAATACTGTATAAGGCCATTTGCATGAGCTCTGCTGTCAATTAATTCAGTGAAGTTTGAAGTTTAAAGCTAGCTTTATTGGTTAGCCTCCTAAGCACACTCATCACAGCGATTACTTTTTACCTGACACATATATACACATGCATACATATAGCAATTCCAATATGGTCATAAAATATTAAGTTTCTGCATGTCTTGAGAAATAGGATGCAAGGAGAAGCAAAGAACCTTTTTATTTTTTTCATCTATGAAAATAATAAAGCATGAGTTCACATCCTGCTAAACACTTGAGAATCAGTTTAAGAGGGACATAGTAGATGCCTTTCAAAAGGCATTCATAACAAAACTTGTTACAATTTGTGCTTTGCTACAAAGCTCAGGAAATTTTTTGTGCATGGGTTTTTGGTTTTTTTTTTTCCATCTGGCAAGGTGGGAATGCTTTTCTAAATACAACAATACATATTTCTAAAAAACACCCTCAGATGCTGCACTTGACCGTAGGTATTTGAAATTTCTGTTCTGGATGATACCTGTGGTTTTTGCAACTGTGCGTGCTAGTGCAATAAAATTTGCTCCTAATTAAAATGCAAGTGCACACTTGTATAGTTACATACTGTTTACTGCAAGTTTTTATGCAAATGTGTTTAAGGATGTTACATAACATCCTGTCACCTCCAGCAGCTCCATGATCCGGGGTTTCCTCCTGCCCACCTGCTGGAGTCCAGCCCAGTGTGCCTGGAGAAACAGGTATCTCTGCCCCAGGCTGATGGGTGCTGCTGCTGTCCTGGTTGCAGGTTCATCCAGTAGCAAGGCTGAGCATACATTCCAGACACACACGCACACACAACTCACATGGTCAGCTACACAGACTGTCACAGACAAGGTGCTGCCTTCAGGAACACTCACAAAAAGCAGTCAGGACTGACATAAAACATAAATGTTGGTAGCCAAGTCCCCTTCCTCCTTCGAGCTGGTCACGATTGAACCTTCCTAGTGAAAGTCCACCTGTCCTCACTCTCTGGATCCTCAAGCACACAGACATTTGTATGTCTGCTGAGTACTGGCATTGCCCCTCTGTCTGCCTGGTACCCCTGCCTGGATCCCAGGACTCTGGTCCACAGGTCTCCTAGTCACCAGTCAGCCCAGCTGGACATTCACTAGCACACAGATGAATGGGTTCACACTCTTTTTGCACAGACAGCCCACACTCGTGAGTCCTCCTGGGTACCAGCATGGACCCCGCTGCCCCCATCCACCCGATACCCCTGCCGGGACTCACACACACATAAAACACATCTTCATTTTAGGAACCCATTGAATCCCTACAGTCCTAAATCATTGAAAGCAGCATAACTATTATACCTATAATGCAGTTCCTGTCTTCAGTCTTTGGCCATATAACAATTATTTAAACCAGGCAAGTAGGAAACTGGAAGTTGTGGAAATGTTTATGTATGAAAGGCAGTGTAATAACTGCTCCTTGAAAAAACAGTTTTGAACAAAGTATAGCTGCAAATAGTAATGGATATGTTACTAACACCCATGATATTATCTGTTGTATAGAGTACATGTGAAATTTTAACTAAAGATTTTCTGGCCAGGTATAAGAGACAGTAGGTCAAAAGGCTGTAGACTTTCCTCTTTAACAGCCCACTTTGATTGCTGCCTCCTTAATTTTTCCTGAGATTTTCTTGGAAGTTTTCAAAGTTCTTAGAACTAGAGAAAATAATTAATTTACTACATGGATATTAAAAGAACATTTTCTTTGTGCTATACTGAGTGTTCAAACATTGAAAAGTAAGTAACTTCAGATGAAACTAAAGCCTGGTAAAGGATCAACTCTTTTTTTCAAGCTGACAATAAAAGGTGCTGACAGTACTGTAGCAGACTTTGAATAGTTTGTTCTACTGAAGATGGATTAGATAAGTTGATTCAAAAAGACTATGCTGCTGGTAAATTTAGGCATAATGATAGCTTTGCTAATATAGATCTGGCTAATGCATTTGAAAAATAAAAACATGCTAAAAGCTGTTAAATCAAGTAGACAAGTAGGTTTCACTCTAAGAAGATTAAAAATGCAACATTCTGATGATTTTCTGCTGGGTTGGTAGTTTCTGATCACTTAGTGATTTAGTGGGATCATATGTTTAAAATGGTGTCAGCTATGAATGCATATTGAATAATCTGAAATGGTAAGTTGCACAATAGGTATCTCTCACTTGTATTTAAAACTTGAAGGTTTTAAATGCTAGTCAGGAAGCTTTTCTTGGAACTCAGACTCAATCAGATGCAATTCCTAATCTTGCAGTGAAATTGGAAACTGTGAACATATTTAAAGGAGAGTTTTACCAATTTAATAAAGTAGAATAATCCTTCAAAAGAAGTACAAGGATTTTTTTTTGATCCAAATTTTATCAAATTTCATGCTTATATATCCATTTACATCCTTATCAAATGCTCAGTAAAACTGTCATTAATTTCATCTGTGCCTTTAGTCACACTTCATAGAGCGTTTTCAACTTCATTCCACAGAATACCATCTCTTTCATTTCTACAGCTTGCACCTGTACATTCATTGAGTTGCTTTGTAGGAAAACGAAAGGGAAATGTGGTCTCCTAAAAAAACACTTACTGCTCAATTTATACGTTGTGGGAAAAGAATTGTCAGTAAATAAGTGATCAGCCATGAATCTCCATGACAGATGTGAGTCTGCACTAGCTTATGTTAGGATCTCTAGTTCTTAGCTTCATTTTGAAAATTGTGCTAACTATATAGGAATAAAGAAACAACTGGCCAGGTCTTTGGTTTATTTAAATCAGGTGAATGAAACGACATGAGATGAGATTCTGGATTACTCTGTATTTGGCAAGGTAACTTTTACTAGTAGCAGGATGAAAACAAAGTCATTCTTAGTGTTGCAGTTATAGCCACGGAATATGATTAATGCAAGAATCCTGTATTTCTGTCCCTCTTGGCTGGGACTGATGTGGTATCCTAAGTGAGAGTAAAATTCAGATAGTGTTTATTACTGTATTGGGTTTCTGTGACAAGATTTTGGGGNTACCAGCCGCCTCTAAGGTGGACTCGCCGCCGGCCAAGGCTGAGCCAATCAGCAGTAGTGGTAGCGCCTCTGTGACAACATATTTAAGAAGAAAAAAAATGTTGTGGGGCTCAGTAACGGCAGCAAGAGACAAGAGTGAGAACGTGTCAGAGAAACAACCCTGCAGACACCAAGGTCAGTGAAGAAAGCAGGGGAGGACATGCTCCAGGCTCCAGAACAGAGATTCCCCTCCAGCCCATGGTGAAGACCATGGTGAGGCAGGCTGTCCCCCTGCAGCCCATGGAGGTCCACGGTGGAGCAGATATCCAGCTTCAGCCCGTGGAGGACCGCATGCCAGAGCAGGTGGATGCACATGAAGGAGCCTGTGACTCTGTGGAAGCCCACGCTGGAGCAGGCTCCTGGCAGGACCTGTGGATCTGTGGAGAGAGGAGCCCACGGAGCAATTTTCTGGCA
>VYZV01036464.1:72070-96248 GCA_013401275.1 Pandion haliaetus | reverse complement strand
AAAAAAAAAAAAAAAAAAAAAAGACCTGCTTTGACATAGGCAGTAAATTACATTTGTAAGGGTATTTGGCCTCTAAGTAACCTCTCAAACTGTGGGAGCAAAGAGAACATCAATACACTAATTGGAGAAGAGGCAATAGTTCATATTGCACATTATCTTTGCTCTCCCATGAAAGAGGATGTTCAGTGGGAAGACAAGAGATTTCCATGTGCTTTCCTGGCTTCTTCTGAATCTCAAGAAACAGAAAGGCTGGATGAAGATGGTAATTTTCGTCCACCTTAGCATTTCAAACAAAAATCTGCTGCAGGCACTTGCTTGCCTCCAGGACTTTCTGTTTTGCCTGACAACTTCTATTTTTAAACTGGCTGAATTCCTCTCCATAAGGAATTACCATAGCTACTGTCACCCCTCCAGTTCTACCCTGCTCTGGTCTCTGGATTACATGTCCTCATGCGTTGTAGTCTTGTTGCTATTTTATAACTTTTGATGGGGTGTTTCTCCAGTTCCTTCGCAACACATGCTATGTGGGTGACTGGCATAAGACAACGAAAGGCAGAAATGCATACGAATCCTTTCTGCATGTCTCCAGGCTGCAGAGCATTCTGAATTTTACTGCTTGCTATTTTTATATTTTTTTCCCCACTTCTTACCCCATCCTTATTTTAAATATGATCTTCATATTTGATTAGTGTGGTTTGTAATTGCCCTTGACTTATGTTTTGGGTTTGTGTGGAGGGGGTTTTGGTAATGGGGGAGGGGTTGCTCCTGTGAGAAGCTGCTAGAAGCTCCCCCAGCTCCAAGTCAGACCTGCCACTGGCCAAGACCAAGCCCATTAGCAACGGTGGTAGCACCTCTAGGATAACGTATTTAAGAAGGGGAAACTGCAGTGGGGGAGGAGATCGGAATGTGAGAGGAAAACCTATGCAGACAGCCATGTTAGTGCAGAAGGCGGGAGAGGAGCAGCGGGGGAGAACGTGATGGCCCTGCAGCCCGTGGTGAGACGGCAGGCTGTGCCCCTGCAGCCCATGGAGGTGAGCGGGGGAGAAGATGCCCACCTGCAGCCCAAGGAGGACCCAAAGCCCCCCAAAATGGCCGTGACTCCATGGGAAAGCCCACGCTGGAGCAGCCCGTGACTGATGATCGGCGGGCGGAAGGGACCCGCGCCAGGGAAGTTTGTGAGGAACTGCAGCCCATGGAAAGGACTCACACTGGAGAAGTTCGTGGAGGAATGTCTCCTGTGGGAGGGACCCCACACTGGAGCAGGGGACGAGTGAGGAATCTTCCCCCTGAGGAGGAAGGAGCAGCAGAGACAAGGTGTGGCGAGCTGACCTTAACCCCCATCCCCTGTTCCCCTGTGCCGCCGGGGGGAGGAGGAAGAGAGAACCGTGAGTGGAGTTGAGCCGGGAAGGCGGGAGGTGTGGGGGGAAGGTGTTCTGATGTTTGGTTTTCCTTCCTAATATCCTTGGTTTTGATTTGATTGCTAGTAAATTAAATTGATTTTTTTTTCCCCCAAATTGAGTCTGTCTTTTGCCCGTGACCGTAAGCAGTGAGTGATCCCTCCCCGTCCTTGTCTTGACCCACGAGCCTTTCTTTATATTTTCTCCTCCCCATCCCACCGTGGCCTGGTGAGCGACACTGGGGTAAGCGAGTGGCTTTGTGGTGCTTTGTTACCTGCTGGGCTTAAACCATGACAACTTAATAGTGGAAAAAACCCCAATTGTTCAGTGTGTTAGCTTGCATATTTTGGTAGCTTTTGCAGTGATTTATACCTCAAGTGGTACTTCCCTAATACACTGGAAAAAGGTCATTTGAGTAATATTGCTCATTCATTTACATGACACCAGGCCCTGTGAGCCACATGCATAACTCAGGATCTCATGGTCCTATGTGTTAATCATGAATAAATGCAAGTATTCTTAGCACAAGTCAACAATTGATTTGTTTGTCATCTGAAATTTTTTATTCTTTGCTTTTTGTCTAATTACTGTGCATGAATATGTATTTTTTCCTCTGAATGACTGAAGGGAGCATGCAGTCAGGACAGGTCACAGGACACAGGACCATGCTCTGTTGCAGATCTCCTCAGTAATGTTCTGCATCATGCAGCACACAGAACAGCTCATGGAGCTTAATGAGATTTGGAAGTGCTTTGTATCATTTCCCATTACAAGTGTCTATATATCTCCCATGAAACACTACCTCCTTTGTTTGTTCAAGACATTTTAAACCTGGTTTTAATGTAATTCCATTCTAATGCATTCCCTGGAACACAACTTGTGGCCAAGTTTTCAGAATCTGGCCCACCTGCCACTAAATTATTCTATAAATGTTATGACAGCCAATAGTTTTCAAAATCCAGGTCAAAATCTTAGTATAGATAGGTCACAACCAAAACCTCAGCTCTGAACACAGGCATGAGAGACCCGGTATATGGCCCATGCTCAGTCTTATTTATCTCCAGATGGTAAATTCATACAGACAGGGATTTTGTTTAGGTTTTTTGTCCAGTGCTTAGCAAAGCCTAATCCCGGTGTTTCAGACAAGTAATAAATGTTGAAAGGAAGTTTTTCGCATGGGTTCAGGTCAAGACAAGCTGTAATCCTTCATTTCCCCAAACTCTGTGGTTTCTTTATCTTTATCCTTATGTCTAATTACATGCCTACCTATAATCTGTAACAAAGAACAAAAGAAGGAAATTCATGTTCACTACAGCATTCAAATCCTTTTCAGTCCCTCATTACTGCTCAGTCTTTGTTTAAAGGAAAATTTCCTCTACCCTCCCAATAGCTTAATCTTTTAAACAGGCATTAATGATGGGAAAAAAACCCTGTCCTGTATAATTTGATACCATTAGAGAGAAGCCCACCACCCTGTGAAAAAACAATAATAAACCTACAGATAGGAATTTAATTGGTAATAGTACTTTCTGTCCTGATCCAACACTGAGATAATAAAAACATAGCATCATTTAGGTTGGAAAAGACCATTAAGATCATTGAGTCCAACCATAAACCTAACACTGCCAAGTCCACAACTAAACCATGTCCCTAAGAGCCACATCTACATGTCTCTTAAAAGCCTCCAGGGACAGTGTCTCCACCACTTCCCTCAGCAGCCTGTTCTAGTGCTTGACAACCCTTTCATTAAGAAATTTTTCCCAATATCCAATCTAAACCTCCCCTGCCGCAACTTGAAGCCATCTCCTCTTTTCCTATCGTTTGTTGCTTGGGAAAAGAGACTGACACCCACCTCACTACAACCTCCTTTCAGGTAGTTGTAGAGAGTGATAAGCCTCCTTTTCTCCAGACTAAACAACCCCAGTTCCTTCAGCTGCTCCTCATAAGACTTGTGCTCCAGGCCCCTCATCAGCTTCGTTGCCCTTCTCCGGACGTGCTCCAGCACCTCAATGTCTTTCCTGTAGTGAGGGGCCCAAAACTGAACACAGTACTCAAGGTGCGGCCTCACCAGTGCCGAGTACAGGGGGGCAATCACTTCCCTGCTCCTGCTGGCCACACTGTTTCTGATACAAGCCAGGATGCCCCTGGGCTCCTTGGCCACCTGGGCACACTGCCAGCTCATATTCAGCCGGCTGTTGACCGACACTGCCAGAATCCACATGGCCTGGTCCCACCTTCCTGGAGGGTCCAGTTGCTGGTGTAGCAACTGTAACACCAGTAATTTCAGCACCAAACCACTCAGACTTTGCAACAGTAAAATGAGGCACCAAGTCTGCAGTGTTCAGCATGTGGGCAGTGCTCAGTGTCCAGGAGCACAGCCCAGAGAGCCAACAAATGTAGCAGAATACGCAGCAGTTGTAGAGGAGATGGTAAAGAGTCTCGATCTCATACAGGCTGTTTTGGCTCCAGCCATGAGCTTTTATTGGCCTTTACTCAACGGCCTTTATGCCATTTAAATGCTACTGCTTTAGTAGTCCGTGAGAGGGGACTGAGTTCCTTACCAGCTGTTCAACCCATCCTATCATCTGAGACATGGTTTATGTTTTGCATATTAAAGACTTAATGCATCTTAGAAAAAGATATAATGCAGACAATTTACATACAAAGGTCTTGGTTTCACAAAGGCGCTGGACATCCTTTTCGTCAGGCCAAACCCAGCCTCAGTGCCAATACAGCTCCAACTGGGGAATCACAGACTAGATGACATGCATTTACTGTATAATTGTTTGATTTGGGTTTTCTTAGCCCAGACAGTTAATGAATAAGAAGACTGCACAGCCTCTGCAGCCGGACTTTCCCCTCCTTACACGCTTTTCTGGAGGCTGCCACATATCAGCTGTGTAGTTGGGTCTGCACCAAGGTGGGTGCAGAAGGACATCCCCCTTGGCACTCCACCTCACTCCTTGCTCCCACATAGGAGCTCAAAGTGCTCTTTGACTGCAGATTGGCAGCACTAACCATGCTGGAGAGGGTGCATGGGCAGTATCAAATGTTTTCCCAAGACGTGTAGAGGTCACATACCTCCTGGCTTGCAGTAATGCAAGGATTGTGCAATGTGTTGGGAGATGGTTCAAGGACACCCGGACATATGCTGCTTTCTGCTTGCACAGCACGGAGAGGAATGGACAGGCCAAATCCTGCGGAAGTGGCAAGAGGGGCACAAATAGAGCCAGGCAAGGTCTGTGATACGCTGTTCTGCGCTGATGTGGGGTGCTTAAGTCCTTTTCTCCCATGGCAGGTGGAACCTCCTGAAGCCTGGAAACACTGGGGACCCCTCTGAAACACACCGCCCGGGCGAGGAAGGGGCTGGTGTTTGCCAGCTCTTGCAGTCCCAGTGCCAGGCAGTGGCCTGGGGGCAAGGAGGATGGGGCAATCCTCTCTATCAGATTACTTGATGATAACAGTTTCCCCAAATCTTTTAAATACCTGTCTCTTCCATACAGAGATTGTGAGGGGAAGGCAATGATAATTTACCACTGCGTGTCAAGACTGTGTGAATTCTCCTGACACAATTTAAAAACCTAAACCCCAGTGTGCAGTCCGTTTGCTTGCCACTTGATTCCTTTAATGAATGCTGGGGTCACATGAAGCAGTTGTTTAAAATAACACAGGTGAAATAGCTCTACTTCTTATAGGAAGAGGAGGACATAACAAGATAGAGCAAGAAAGAGAACAAACCTTTGATCCACATGTTGAGGAAGATATTTTTTAAATATAACATCTGTCATGCTTCAGAAAGCTCTGGTGATTCAAACAGAAGATGAAGGGAAGAAGATGGTCTTGGGTTGAATTAGACAGAGAGTGATGCTGTTCATTCAGGAGCTTCAGAAAGTGGGGCAGCACAATACTGATCATGTTTTGCAGTGCGTGATACCAAATACCTGGGGGTTAGCAATACACAGGGCAACAGACCCAAAGAAGAGGTGGCCTGAACCATAAGGTGACACTTGACACTAATTGATTTGAACTCCTACAATGGAAAAAAATGCTGTAGATATATCCTTATATCCTGCAAGTCGTAGGAGCTTGGTGATAGTTGTAGGGGAAAATGCAGAAATGACAAGCCACATTCATGGATACTCATGAGCATGATCCTGTACCACTACAGCTAACAGGTCCTTTTATTCACATTCAGTGGTTGCAAGATCAGGCCTCAGTTGCACAAGAAAATATGTGGCCTGTGCATGTGACTGCATTAGTTGTGCGGTTAAATCAGGGCTATGTTGTGCATGTTTCCAAAAGTAAAACTAACGTACATAATCTGGAAGAAGAGTCCAACTTAAAAAAAAGTTCTTAAAGTCCTTGAGTAATTGAATTCAGTTTCAGGCCATGATTGCTAGTAAATTACTTTTATCCTTTAAGTACTTTTCAACCTAACAAACAGTACTGCTGAAAATCGGCATGAACTTGTGGTAGTAGTTTTACAGACTTAACTAGCTTTTTGAAGGATTTGGAAGTTCTGCTGTGCACCTGTGTTCAACTCTCCAGTCTTTGGACAGGTCTTTGAAAATCACCAATCTTTTGTTATTTTTGCAGATCAGCTGATCCAAAATGAAGTGGATACTCCTAAGCAACTGAAGATTCAGATACATAGCATGTTAAGGAGCCTTAACTGGGTAGTACAGACAGGATTCATCTGAGTGAATACTGGCTTCTATGTTCCCCATGTCTCCACCTGAACTGTATCATCTAGACACCCATTGGAGTCAGCAGAGTGGACTAGGCAGATTTAATATGCAGTTTGTCTCTTTTTACAGTTGTGTTTAAATAGGCAGGATGACTCACTCCCTACAAGTCCCTGTCTTCATTGACTATCAAGAGAGATTGAGATGCAAGGAAGTTGTGGGCAAAGTTCAATGATATTGACAAACATTAGTAAATTGGCTGTTAGGAACTGTCTACAGGCAAGCTACTAGCTCTTACCAGTCGGAAAGTAATGTGACAAGCTTTTTTATCTGGTGCTTAAAGCTGGTCTGTATTGTCTTTCACTGAATTTTGACCTACTACCTCCTCTTTGGGGCATTACCTCTTGTAATTGTAGTAACTTGGACAGGTACTACTGTTCAGGAGACCAAAGATGACTTTTTCCATCTCTGTTGTTTGGTTATTGTCTGAGCCAGATAGTCATTCTGAGAAGTCTAACCTTCATCTGCAATAGCCATTTGAACATGTAGTAATTTTTTTCCATATCTGTGGACAGAAACTATTTACTCTGCATTCAGAAAATTAGGCAAAGTCTGCAAGGAACATAGATCCCTAAACAAGCTTACATTAATTTTTCCTTTTTTTCTGCCTCATCATTGCAAGCCTATTATCAATTATACAATTTAACATAGAAGACCCATTTAAAAATCCACTTCTAGCACAGGTTTTGATTGATTGCACTGTCACATGGAGCCCCAAGGTGTGGCTTGGCCAGAGACAAATACACATATTTGAAAATAAAACATGCCATTCCTGACCTTGCAAGATGTGGAGGAGGCACAGGACTGTGAGCTTGAAAATCTACTTGAATAATGAAATGAGAATTCATTTCCCGATGAGAATATGTCTTCAACTTGTTCTTCCACACTATAGATCAGCAGAAGGAGGTTAGGGAGAGATTTTGTGGCATTGGTAAACCAAAGATCAATCAGCAGCAACAGCCATATGGCATAATACACTTTGTAATCTGTGTGGTCTAAACCAGACCACTAAATATGAAGGTAACAAGTAAATGTGGTTTCAGCACTGGCTGAAGTGAGTTCCTCCCATAGGTACATTTGCAGTCTGTAGCACTCATCCACCAAGAGCAAAATAAGACAGTATTTACAGTGCACTCTCCATACAGTGCTGTCTTTTCATTCTATTTGCATGAGACCTAGTATCTGTCATGTACCATACTGGTCCATGCCCAAAATTAGGCACCACAGTCATGCAATCAGCCAGTCCAGAGGGGGAAAATGTGCAGGTACTTCTTGCCTTCTCCACTCTCAAGCACTGGAGCAGGGCCAACCATGCAATAACTCAAGAAGATGTCCTGCTCACACTGCTATGTTCAACCAGCTCAAGTAAACAACAGAGTGATGTTTTGTTAACATTCAAAAAAATAGACCAGAGTTGAGAATTAGAAACAGGAGGCATGACCTTGCCTCCGAATCAGGAGACCTCTGATTTGAGGGTAGTCTTTCTGTGGCAAAGCACTTGTTTGCATGCTAGATGGTCCCACTGCCCTTGCACTGCAGCTGTACCAGAGGTGGGAATGAGGCAGAAGGTCATGAATGGCCCATTATCTTCTCCATCTCCACCAGCATGGCACAGGGCAAGTTAGAAAATTTACAGGTGCGCTTTGCATTTCTGTTAGGATACAGCACTGATTTGTGTTCCCCAAACCTTTTTTACTCATGTTTTATACACATCCCTTGTTGAGGACAGGGGTTATTTTCATAAAATAGGAAGCAAATAAAACCAACCTGCTTCTAAACAGGGCTAGAAAGTGGTGAGGGATGAGTTCTTGGTGTTGCTCCAAGCTTGCTGTTTGGGTTGTATGCTCCCTGTCAGAGAGAGAATGTGTGTGAAGAGTCAGGAGCAAAACTGGAAAGCCTTCATGAAACTAGAGGTGCAAACATCTGCTTAATGGTTCACGAGCAAACTAAAAGTGAGCATCAGTCATTTAAAATTCCTGTAGCTTCCAACTCTTGTGGCTTTACAATGTATTTTTCTGAAAGCCCTTGATGCTGAGGTAAGTCATATTTTGCAATGAAAAAAAATCTCAATTTTTCTTTAAGCTGTTTCCATTCTAAACCTTAATGTGGAGCTGAGACTCTTCTCCCTCTCTGGAAATCTTAACAGAACAAGATGTGTTTCTGGAAGGCTTGTTTTACTCAAACACATGCTGTTAGGTTTCATCCAAGAGTCCCAAGGTGGAAGTCTAAGCTACTTCCATTCAGACTGTCACAACAAATTATTTAACAGTCTTTGCTGGCTTTAATATTTATGCATTTAAATAATAAAAACCAGATGGCAAATGAAAATAATTCCATTGGCTTTTGTTGTTGTTTTTTTAAAATAATCTTTTGGGGGTTTATCCCCTATTTATGGAATGTTTGGCAAAATTGATACTGGCTTCACTCTTCAGCCTGAAAATATTTTTCTATTTATTTTATATTTAACACCTGCAATGCAAAGACATCAAAACAGTCAGTGGGATAGATCCAGTGATGAGTATGAGCATAGCATCATCAAAGGCAGCAGCCCTAAACTGTATCTTTTGATGAGAGCCAGGCCTCAGAAGTTCATTTAGCCTCACAACATCTGCCACTAGGTTTAGTGTTACTATTTTGGGTTTACAGATGGGGAAAAAGGTACTAAGAAGTTACACAACATCATTATGGTTATTCAGTCTTCATACAGCTGGGAATTGATGTGGTTTTAAAAATAAAGACATTTGCAGCCATTTCATGGTCTGTAATAGCAATGCCTGCACTAGCAAGCAATTTAGTAGATCAGACTATTTGGTGCTGAGGTATTTTCCTCTATGCTGTATGTGGCTGGGGGGGGGACGATTTTGATGAGTTTCCATCTGGTCCCCTGGACTACACATCTCTATCGGCTGTGTTGCCCCAGGCTGCCCAAGGAAAGCTCTTCCACAACCCTTTGCTCCTCCACAGGCTCTCCCAAGAAGGGCTGCACTCAGCTTGTGTGTGCCATGCCAGTGTTGGGAGCAAGTCTCCTCCCTGTTGTCACCATGGATGGGATTCCATCATTTTGGCTGGTTTTTACAGTCACTTTTTGGCATGGAAACAGTTAATTGCATTTCATATAATTTTACAATGGGTCTTCAAAAATCTTTGCGTTAGTCAACAACCATTAAGTCCTTCTTTACAGTCTGCCTGGCAAGTTACAGCACTGGTGCAGTAACCATGGGAGTGGGTTCTTGATAACATCTCAGAATCCTTTAACCATGAGAAAATGAGTTTCCTCAGCTCCTTCTTAGAAGTGTTGGATATCCAGCAGAGGATATATTTATTCAATGAATTACAATACCATGCTGACAGGTTGGAAAAAGGCTCTTTCTTCTACACAAAGCCAAAATGGTAGAAAGACAGGGTCACACTGCATGTTTCCTCCTGTTTGGCCCAGTTTTGTGTATTTGTAGGGCTGAATGTACTCACACAATTGACAAAAGAATAAAATTGTCAAGATGTCCTGGTTTCAACTGGGATAGAGTTAGTTGTCTTCCTAGTAGCTGGTACAGTGCTATGTGTTTGAGTTATGTATGAGAAGAATGTTGATAACACACTGATGTTTTCAGTAGTTGCTAAGTAGTGTTTAGTCTAAAGTCAAGGATTTTTCAGCTTCTGATGCCCAGCCAGCAAGAGGGCTCGAGGGGCACAAGAAGTTGGGAGGGGACACAGCCAGGACAGGTGACCCAAAGTGGCCAACGGGTTATTCCATACCATGTGACATCATGTCTAATATATGCAGTGGGGGCAGGGGTGGGATTGCCGCTCGAGGACTAACTGGGTGTCAATCGGCAGGTGGTGAGTAATTGCATTGTGCATCACTTGTGTATTCCAATCCTTTAATTATTACTGTTGTCAGTTTATTAGTGTTATCATTATCATTACTAGTTTCTTCTTTTCTGTTCTATTAAACCATTCTTATCTCAACCCATGAGTTTTACTTCTTTTCCCGATTTTCTCCCCCATCCCACTGGGGGTGGGGGAAGGAAGTGAGTTAGTGGCTGCGTGGTGCTTAGTTGCTCGCTGGGGTTAAACCATGACACAAGAGCTGGAGCAATCCCACTGATCATACATGAAATGGAGAAACTGAAATTTCTGATTAGTCTTCATATAAAAGCCATTCACATCTTCCTTTCAAACATATGTGCCAGCTGAGGACATGCTGCTCCTCTTATTATTTTCTTTTAGCTGTCTTGCAAGGGCTTCAGTTACCAGGTTGGTTGATTCTTCAGTAATTAATAGTTTGAAGTTCTTTATACATCTCATCAGACATCATGACTCAGAAAACAACCTGCTCTTCTGAATGGACTGTTTAGACAAAGCAGTTCCATCAGTCACTCAATAAGCCTTTGAAACATATCCTGGTTTTCCCAACCGTTCTTCTCATTTGGACTTCTGAGCATGATTACATGATGCGATGATAAATGAGCAGCTGAGGGGCAGCACAGAGGTCAGATGGGTCAGGTTTGATTCATCCCTCCATCCCTCCAGTGGTGGAATCACTCTTCTTGGCTTAGACACAGGGCTTCACAACCCAAAAAAGCATTAAAAGATGTGTATGTATGTGTCTTCTGTGGATGTGGAAACAGACACAGACAGGACCGGATACAATTAGATGTGGGCTTTTTTAATTGAATTCAACTGAAACTATAGATTCTTGCTGCTGAAAAGAAGTCGGGACCCACTTTTTCAAGGATCTGAGGCACGCAACTTTCACTGATGGCTAGAAGGCCCCCAAGAACAGTGAAACTCTTCCAGAGCTCAGCTGTTACCCCTGGGCTTTCACATCCAGCAGTACTACCAAAAAGTGCAGAAAAGGGCATGCGAAAATACTTGGTGGTGTTCCATCAGTCACCTACCAGGCAGACCGAACAAGAGTGTTACTCTCATGAGCCCTGACACCCTGCATGGACTGGGGCTGGTTCTTAATCACTGGTAACTTGGTGCACTGGAAGTACCATTTCCATTTCCAGTTTCTGCTCAGTTGTTTTGGCTAAGTCATTTGTGAATTTAACTGAAGAATTTTCTCAGCCTTATTCGACCGCTGAACTATTTTGCATTAGTTTCGTTATGTGTAATGATATATCTTTGCAAGATAGTTATTCTGGTGAAACAGTTCAAATCAGGTTAGCATCTGAGTTAAGATCAAACAAAATCAAACTGCAGCACTTTTGCCACAAGCTCCAAAGTATGAAAAAGGATCATGGGTCTGCTGAAACAGTAACTTGATTGTGTGGCTAAGTCCTTCACCTGCCTACACCATAGCTACCCACCTGCAAAATGGCAATGATAATAGTTCTTTCCCTGGTAAGGGCTTGTAAAAACAAATTCATAAGAACCTTGAGGAGTACTTGATGATTTGAAGGAGTTATTACAGAATTCAATCAGGGTATGTGCTAAGCTTAGTATTGGTCTGTCTCTGGGAAAGAGCTCAAAAAACTAAATAGTCATTGCTGACTCCCAGAGACTAAAGTGAACTGGCATGACCTGTGGATCTGAACATCTCTGTCCCCACAAAATTAATGCTGACACTCTCCTTCCTTCCTGACTACAATAAGATTTGGGATTATTAGTTTTGACAACACTACAAAACCAAAATCACCATTTTTGCAAACCACTTATTCTTCTGAATATTGCATCTCATCAACGAACTTTAATATGCTTTTTAGACTGTTTGCTTACTAAGAAGCAGATTGGAGTCTTGCATGTCTGCTTTGTGGTCTGTTTCTCATTTGCTTTTATTTATCTTTTTTATTACCCCAAACTAAGTGCTTAAATTACAATTCTGAAACTTAAGAGACTGTTTTCATTTTTTTAAATGTTGTCCATATATTGTACCCACCTCCGAACATTTCTCTAGGAACATAATCAACATAATGTAAAATTATGTGTAGTAATCAACTGGATAATACTAGCATACTATTAGCACATGATTTTCATGTTAAGTGATCAGCAAATTAAGAGCAAATTCAGTGAGACTCCTGTAAGAGTTCATGTTTCTTAGAAATGCATGATACCAAAAACATTCCCAGGTAAGGTAGAAGTGAATGGCTACATTTAAAAAATCTTTGTTCAGGCCAAAAAAGTTCAGCCACTGATGTAATCCTTTCAAGACTTAAAATAAATATTTTAACATCTTTTTCTTCGCTTTCTGCTGCTTGAGCCTGTACATTTTGTTCTGGCTGTGTTTTCAATTTGTCATGCCATCATGGAAGAGAAAGACTTTTAAAAACAGAAAGAAGGGTGAAATTATTATAAATATACAAGAAATAAATTTTCCTAAATAGCAACACCTGGAAACCAGGATCAACACCATGAGAATCAACAGATTCTTGACATCTCAAGCCATGAGATTTACCTTTTCCAGACAAAAGGGTGATAGCCAAAGAGAAATAAATGTTCATCAACTAACACATGTCACTGCAGCCCTCAAAAAAACAGAAAAGCAGAACTCACAAGGCAGGAAAAATGTCTAGCTTTTGTCCCACACTGTCACTGTGGCATTAGGAGCTAGTTAGTGGAGGAAAACACTGTTTCCTATATATATTCTGAATTTAAAAACTCAAACCATTTTTTTATATTCTCCTAGGACATGAGGGGCAAAACAACTGTGAACAGCAGGAATATATTCACATCAAAAAGGATCAAATTTCAGAATTTCTACATGCTTCTGCTTTCTTTCTCCTTTTATGGTGTATCAAAGAAAGGCAGCCTTTATGTGCTGCATTGCTTTGAAAGAAGGGAATTTCAAAGCCTGAATCTAACCCTCAGACAAGTGTAAACCAGTGAATACTCACATATGACCCTGAAGATTTCTGCTGTTGGATCAGGAGGACAGGGCATATACCATGAAAACAGGTCCCTTGCAGGTACAAAACTTGAAACCTTGGTGGCAGCTATGAAAGCCAAACACATTTTCCACCCATGAGAGTGTTGTGGTTTAAGCCCAGCCAGTAACAAAGCACCATGAAGCCGCTCACTCACTCCTCCCCTACTGGTCCCGGTGGGATGAGGAAGAGAAAATATAAAGAAAAGCTCGTGGGTCAAGACAAGAACAGGGAGGGATTACTCACCGCTTATGGTCACGGGCAAAGGACAGGCTCAAGTTGGGGAAGAAACAAAAAGCAACTTAAATTACTACAAATCAAATCAAAACAAGGATATCAGGAAGTAAACCCAAAAATCAGAACACCTTCCCCCCACACCTCCCTCCTTCCCAGCTCAACTCCACTCCCAGTTCTCTCTCCCTCCTCCCCCTGGCGGCACATGGGAACGGGGGATGGGGGTTGAGGTCAGCTTGCCACACCTTGTCTCTGCCGCTCTTTCCTCCTCAGGGGGAGGATTCCTCACTCGTCCCCTGCTCCACCGTGGGGTCGCTCCCATGGGAGACAGTCCTTCACCAACTTCTCCAAGGTGAGTCCTTCCCACGGGCTGCAGTTCCTCATGAACTTCCCTGGCACAGGTCCTTTCCATGGGCTTCAGTGCTTCCCAAACTTCCCTGGCACGGGTCCTTTCCACAGGCTGCTCTCCAGTCACACACTGCTCCAGCACGGGCTTTCCCATGGAGTCACGGCCATCTTCAGGGGCCTCTGCTCCACCGCTCACCCCCATGGGCTGCAGGGGGATAGCCTGCCGTCTCACCACAGGCTGCAGGGGTGCATCAGCCTCCTCAGGCGCCCTTCCTCCCCCTCCTTCTTCACTGACCTCGGTATCTGCAGAGGTGTTCCTCTCATATTCCAACCCCTCTACTCACTACAGCTTCCCCTTCTTAAATCTGTTCTCCCAGAGGTGCTACCACTGTTGCTGATGGGCTTGGTCTTGGCCAGCGGTGGGTCTGACTTGGAGCCAGGGGAGCTTCTAGCAGCTTCTCACAGGAGCAACCCCTGCAGCCCCCTCCCCCGCTACCAAAAAACCCCTCCACACAAACCCAAAACAGAGAACCAAAACCATTTTCCACCCAAAGGCCATTTTCCACATGGTCACCATGTGAAGAAGCCCCTCTATGGGCTCTTCACAGTGTTACTATATGTTTAGGCTATTTCCTATATTTAGGTGCACTAAATGCATTTAATGCCTCTATCCCATCTGCATACTAACGGGAAGAGATAATCTTTCTCCCACACTCCCCTTCCAAAGAAAGTAAATCCACTGAAGTCATGTGCTTTGCCATAACTGTATAATGGTAAGCATCCACATGCGTTGCATTTCACATCAAGAGTACACTTCAGGAACAAATCTCTTGATTGTCTTGACTTACTGTGTTTCAGTCAGTGTCCCCAAGTGTTGCTGGACAGGACCTTGGCTTATTTCAGCTGAAATAAAATCTGATTTGTGCTCCAGCAGCACCCCAAGCAAGCACTCCCACTGCTCATGGGTGTTCAGTCTTCAGAGCCAGAGTGGAGCTAGTCCAAATTAACCACCCGGAAATAATTGTCTTTAAACAGTGCTTTGATGATCTCTTAGACAGAAGCTTCACCCAGATAGCCCATTACTGTGTGAATTTATCTACTCCCTTTTGGAGCCTGTTTGTACTTTTGACCTCCTTTAAGAAGCCTAACTGTGAAGTTATACTTCCTGTTAACCAGTATGTCCTTTTCTTTGTTTTAAACCTATTATCTAGTAATTTAATTGGGTTCTACCTGTGGCATGTATTATGAAAAGTAATGAATACTCTTTCCTTTCCTCCTTCTCCTCAATTTTACAGACTTCTGTCACATCCCCTCTGTGTTGTTTTCATTGCAGACTGAGGTCCCTTTTAAAGCCTTTCCTCATACTAAAGCAATGAGATCACCCTTGTTGCTTTTCTCAGTTCTGTTTCAAGTTGTACTGTGACAGGGTGACCTGACCCACATACACTATTCCACATATTGATGTATTAAAGATAAGCATTATTAACCAGTCCGTACGTTTGGAGAAAACCTCACTCAGTATTTATCTGCTGCATTGATAACACTGGCAGCACCATGGCACTTTGAAATGCGATTTCAAGAGAATACTGGGGAAAAAGGATTCAAAGTCTGAAATGAGAAAGAGACAGGCAAAAAAGGTTTGTCTGTATCATCTGATGTTAGATTAAATGAGCTAAGGAAAGCCACAAAAGAGTTGGAAAGCAAAGTGTTGAATTTGCAGTCTGAGGAATCATCTCAGTTTGAGTGATAACTGAATGCCAAAGCTACAAATGGCTGAATTTGTTTATCTATTAGGAAAAAAATCTGGTTAACAAGCTTTCTATGACACATGAATAACTTTTAATTAGGGAAAGTCTCAGCTCTGAAACACTGAATTCTGTGTTGGGGAAAGACAACCAGTAAACCTGCCATTCAACCTTACTGAAGTGCTTTACAAGAAGATGCTGCAGCAGCAAAAATATTATGGACCTGACCAGACCAGAGAAATTATCTTTTCCAAATTGGTGTATTTTCATAAAGCGCATGATTCTGCCCCTTTATAATAAACAGGATCGTTGTCATTACATTCAAGACAAGCAAGTTAAAAACAGTTTCTCAGTAACATTTTCAAACCCTGATTTCTTCTGGAATAGAAGTTAATAATTCAGCGATATGAAATGGTCAAAATGCATTTCTGTGCTTTCTCCTGCTCTGTCACAAGTAACTCACCCTTCTTGCTTTGCAATGGAGACAAGTGTATTTTTGAGCATTATCAAGAGCACCCTGAAGCTGCTTCATAAGTTACTATATGAGGCTGGCTATAAACAAATGTCTATGTGCATCTTTCAATACCACACATTAAAGTTAAAATTACAGCCATTACAGCTCTAACTCTCAAGTATCATTTCACAGCTAAGAGTAATAATCAAAACTTTCTGAGGGATTATGTTCTGCTTGCTGAATATTTTCCAGATTCTGAAAACTTTCCAAACTCTTTCAAATGAACGCCTTTTCAAATTCTCATCTCCATTTTCAGTTCTTGTGTGGTCTGTGTATGAAAAACTGGATATGGATGATAATGTCAGAGGGGGATAACAATAAAAGTAAGGACAATAGTTAAAGATGAACCTGGACTTGGAGATCATTTACTGTGTCCTGTTCTGATCCCCCCAATTCAAAAAAGACATGGACAGACTGGATAGGGTCCAAAGGAGGGCCACAAAGATGATCAAAGGGCTGGAGAACATGCCCTGTGAGGGACAACAGAAGGAGTTAGGTCTTTCCAGCCTGGAGAAGAGAAGGCTCAGCAGTGGACTTCATCACAGTATTCGAGTACTTAAAGGGAAGCTACAAAGAGGACAGAGCTCTTCACAAAGGAGCCGCATAGAGTAGACAAGGGTCAGTGGGCAGAAGTTGCACCAGAAGAGGTTTCATCTTGATATAAAACAGACATGTTTTACAGTGAGAATGATCATACACTGAAACAATCTCCCCAAGAACATGGTAGAGTCCCCATCACTGGAGGTTTTAAAGATGTGATTAGGCAGGGTGCTAGATAATGTCATCTAGTCTCCCTTTTCCATAAAAGGTTGGACCAGATGGCCTTTCAAGGTCCCTTCCAACCTGGGCTGTTCTATGATTCTACTACGATCAACCAGGGCTTGCTGTGTGACTAGAGCAAGACCAGGAGTTGGTGAGTCCCTACTTGTGTTTAATATGGTGTCCTGGTTTTGGCTGGGATAATTTTCTTCTTAGTAGCTGGTACAGTGTGGTTTGGATTTAGTGTGAGAATAATGTTGATAACACACAGATGTTTTAGTTGTTGCTAAGTAGTGTTTATCCTAAGTTAAGGATTATTCAGTTTCCCATGCTCTGCCAGCAAGCAGGTGCACAAGAAGCTGGGAGCATGGCCAGGACAGTTGACCCAAACTAGCCAAAGGGATATTCCATGCCATAGAATGTCATGCTCAGTATGTAAACTGGGGGGAGTTGGCCTGGAGGGGCAGATTGCTGCTCAGGCATCAGTCTGCGGGTGGTCAGCAATTGCATTGTGCATCACTTGTCTTGTCACTTGTTTTGGTTTTTTTTCTGTTATATCCCTTTTCATGACTATTATTATTATTATTATTATTATCATTATCATTATCATTATTATCATTATTGTTATTATTATTATTGTATTTTCTTTTACTTTAGTAAAACCCATGAGTTGTACTTCTTTTTTCGATTCTCCTCCCCATCCCACTGGGAGCGGGGAGGAGTGAGCAAGCATCTGCATGGCACTTGGTTGCTGGCTGGGGTTAAACCACAACATATGGTCATCATATCACAGGGGAGTTCAGAGCTCCAAAATGGGGCCACTCAAGGCCAACCAGGGCTCCTTGTACCAGGACATGTGATAGTTACAAAAGCCTGTTGCTTTCACTATGGGCTCTCTGGGAGGACAGAGGGAGCAGACGGTAGCACTATTAAGAGGCATTTTCTCTTCAAGGCTGGCTGAAATTTTTCTGTTAATTGGTTTTCCAAGTGGAAACTGAGTTTTTGAGAGAACTCATCAAACCTGCTTTCTCTGGCTGTGTGCAGGGATATTGGCTCAGCACTAACTCAACATGGAAACCATCTCTTCTTTTATTTCCATGCTGCAGACCCAGTAGGAGCCTGCTCTCCATGCCATATCAAGCTGAGACCCACATCAAGATGCTGTGGTTGTGTGTAAGTGACTGAAATCTGTCATGTCACAACTCAGTCCCAAAAGTCTGCGGGCTTCTCTCACTTCTCCAGCTGCTTTCTTATGTAAGTGGTTAAATAACCAAACAGCAGCTGAAAATCCAAAACTTTTGTGAAGCTTCAACATGGAAATACTACAGCTAATTGGGGAGGATGTCGCAAATTAGGAAGGGTCTTAGTGAGAAGCAAACCTACAGAGATGCAGAAATTCGATCACCTCCAATACAGAGAAAGGGAACTGGAGCCTCCCTTCTGCAGCTCAGCTCTTGATAATTTTAGACACATTAAAATGCAATTAAAGTGATCTATTTTTGTGTAACTATCTTATGGAGGATAGAGCTAAGTCTAACTTTCAGGCTGGTGAGTAAGAGCCACGGTGATGCACCAGTATGTTTTCGCAATGGTTGATGTCAGGTGATCCAACAGCACCACGTTTATTATTATGTCTAGTTGCTTGCTTTGGTTTGTCAGCTTGTGATTCCTACCTTGAAAATAATTTAATGTAATGTACTGTCGTGTTCTCCTTCTGCATGAGTTTGTTTGAAAGGACTGCTACGATGCAAGAAACACAATCTACTTTAATATTCTGCCACTGGGATTTGATAAGGAATGGCAGTAAATGTGCTTTCCTCACTGGTCTATCTAGCTGGTAGGATTATAGGCTTCTATGACAGCTTAAATGAGTAAAAGTCCTTTTAGAATAACAAGAGAAGCAGAAATGTGAATTGAAGAAATGTATTTGCATTTGCCATGTTATCAACCTGAAAACATGTCAATTGTTTCCCTGAAATGTTTTTCTTATTTTCTGCTAATTTTGCACCTTGGAAATCTGAACACAAGTGTGTGCCTCCACACACACACACACACACATATGCACACTACTTAAAGCACACTATGTCCCTGTTAATCTCACCCTTGCATTTTGCAAACCTAGACACTCAAAAGCACTGCGACTGTCACTAACAGGTCTCTTCTGATGCGCTACCGTTTAATCTGCTTGTAACACTTTTTTGAAAATGAAGACTGGTGTCTTAGACTGCTTTTGAGGTGTCATTTTTCATCACTTCCCTATAACAAATAGTTTCAATCTGACCAGGATTACAAGGCAGGGGGAGAGGACAACGCTACACCCACAGGGGTGGATGCTGGCTGTTGTAGTGGTGTGCTGTTGAAGTTTAATTGACCCACATCCCAGCACATGCTGGAGCCCTTGCATGGAGGTACGTTGAGTTGGAGGCAGTGGCCGCAGAGCTGCTTGTCAGTTCTGAGCTGGATAAAGCCCCTGCTGCCAGCAATATATATCAAAGCACTTCTGTTAGCTGGTCCAATTTGCAGCCTTGACAGATGTGGACCTGCAGATGCATAGACTGAAGAAGCTGTAAGGGGCTCCCAGACAGTCTCCTGTGAGGCCAAGAGAGATCTTCTCTTCTCCATGGCACTTTATAATGCTCTGAAAACTCTTGTGCTACATAGACCAACATACTTGCACACACCTGTGTCTGCATAGACACAGGACTTCCAGCAAACTCTTTGGTTCCTAATTTTAGAAGTCTGGAATTAACTTTTTCACAAGGATATTTTCACCATTTCTGTCCTGAGCATTTTGTGGAAAATCTTATCTTAGGCACTGGAAAGGTCTGAATACTCTTACCCACTGCATCTCAGCTGAATTTAATTTGTTTTGGGAAGCTAGAGAAAGGAGATGTTTATGTGGGCACATTGCTATTTCTGCAGCTGTAACTGCTATTAGAAGATGCTCAGAGCTCTTGGTAAGGGCAGATATATCTTCTGATGAGTGGACAAAGTGTAGGAAAGAGGCAGCTCTGAGGGTCACCACACTGCTCGATTCCTTTTTTATGGGGACCTGCATAACTATCCACTAGTCTCCATGTGCCTTGTGGGTGGAGGGAGTGGGTAGCCTAGTTTGGCTAAACTCTCTCCTCCTTGCCTTCCAGCTTGAGTAACCACAAGGTCAGAGACAGCCACTGAACTAAGTAGCTAAACGGAAGGAGCTGTTGTCTCTGCATTAAAAATTATTTCAGTACAGCATCCAGGTGCTTGCTTGTTAGTGTCTGGCTGCCATGAAGCCCCGCAGGGACGGCCCCTAGCTGGCAGCTTTGTGGCATGGCAATATCTCAAGAGAAACCAATATCTCAAGAGAAATCCTGTTCTGTTGGTTCCTGAGCTGTGTATGGTATTATTATCAACTACAGTTATATATTATTATAACCTGATAGAGTGAAATGAGCTTCCCTTCCCAGGTTTGTGGCATGGATTAATATTGGTAATATTCAGAGCAATAATAACAGCTATCCTATATATTGCTCTAATGCTGAAATATTAGATGATTTAAATGAGGGTGCTCAACCTCTTGCCATCAATAAAGGTTTTAAATGGCAACTTTTGACATTATTTTAATATCTCTGCTTCTAAAAAAAAATGGAAAATAAGAGGTATTATCAGCTCACTTTTTATCCCCTGCAGCACAGTCTCAAACCAGCAGCTCTCTCAGAAGGCTGCACAGAAGGTGGGGAAAATGGGAGCAAGAACAACTGCAGCCACAGTGCAAAGGCAACCTCACTCCCAGCTGAGAAGACCTGGGTTTGATGGTGGTGCTGATGCCTTCAGAGATCTCTGATCATTTCACCTTTCCTTTGTTTCATCCTTCACCGCCTAAATGTAAGAGGTCAGGAGCTGTACGTATCTTGCCTTTACATTTTTTCTAGTCTAAGCAATTCAAGACCAGACCCTACCTAGAAGAAAAAAAAANCCCCCCAATAATTCAGTGATGATGGTTTCCTACATAAAGACTTGCATGGATTCATTTTTAGAAAATATGGAGTCAGGGGCATTGTGTGAAAAAGGTCATTTATTCTTATTGTCTTTTAAAATTCAATGCAATCCCAAGACACTCCTTCCTCTACTAGCAGCAATATATTCCCAATATCCTCATTAGCAAGCTTTGGGAGAAAGAAAGTAAAAAAACCTTCAGGAGGTATAAGGGGGAGAAGATGGGAGAGTACAGAAGAAGCTCCAGCCAAACAGCTAAGAATAGCAGCAATTCAGCTCAGGCTAAAAATACCTTCATTTCTAGTGACGGGATCCAGAAGTGGAACAAACGCCAGTTAATGTCACTCAGCTATGACCCAAGCACATGTGGTGAGAGTGTAAGCAAAGAAATGACAATTAAACAGAGTTATAAACCTGTGACTCATGGGATCAGAAAGCAGCAGCATTCTAGTTCCCACGACAAAGAAACCCAGCTAGATGGGCTCACTCGTAAAATAATTAAACAGGCCAGTGCTTTTTATATCCAATAGCTTTAATAGCTCAGGAATGTCAAACATGCCTTTGCCAGAGATTAATCTCTGCTTTGCAAGCTCCTTTCAGCTCTCCATGTCAGCTCTGAGCTCCTGAACTCATTGCAGGTTTCCTGCTTTTCTTTCGGTGGAGAGCAGAGCAGAAGAGCTGACAGCATTCCTGGCCAGCTGCCCCAGCACTCCACCATACCGCCCAGCTCAAAGGAGCCCTGGGGAGGATGGTCTGAGAGGGCAGAAGACCAAGGGGAAATTTATTTTCCTGGAACTCTCTCTGCTGACTTGCAGCTTCCCCACACAGCTGTTATTATTTCCAGCACAGCCATGGGCCTGATGAATATGGGCCAGAAGCAATTATGGTGGGTCTTAATTGCAGGGTGCACATCACATTAGATGATGCTGAAAGAGGAGGGCAGGGAAGGAATATAACCTTGCTAAACTCACCCTTGGAAAGACGTATAAGTGAAAGCAAAATGCCTCAGCTGCATAACATGCCTGGGTACACTTATGGGGACCCCCTGCCTGGGCAGTATGCCCTGGAAAGACCTAACACCACAATTGTAATAGACCTTTGCTTTAGCAACTGTGCCGGGTGATACTGGGGCAGAAATATTGGAAGAGCAGCTGACTTGGACAACAGCAGAGGGGAGAGAGATCCCAGTGGCACAGAAAAGCTCTGCTTGCTCCTCCTTCCCTACTCTTCTAGGGAAAAAGGATGAGTAGCTCCCACTTCTGCGCTCTTACCCCATACGGCTGAAAATAAACAAAGAGAAAAAGGCTACCCTACTGATGCAGATCTGGGAAAGGAGAGAGAACCTTCTTGTGACTCCCCTTAGTCCTTGGAGAAAAACTTTTGGGGCTGGAAGATGATCAAAGGGGCAAGGGAACACAGAGCTCCTTTGCTGAAACAAGCCACACTGGGAGGTGACCCCTGGTACCCTCATTCAGGTTGCCGTAACTGGGCTCAGCTAAATTACATGGTGAGAACTGTGGCTGTGGAACTCAAACTCCTTTGCGTGGACATATCCTGGAGACCTGGCAGCACTGCAAACATCTAAGCCTCAAACATTAGGGACAAAAAGATGGACAAAAGAGATACTTAAGTACCACTTTAGAGATACTTAAACACCACTTCATGTTCTTTTTTATGTCCTTTTTGTTGTTTGTGAGGTTTAGGGGGCTTACAGCACCCTGGGGAAAAGGGAGGTCGTTGTGCTTATAGAAGGAAGACCTGGAAAGATGAGTAGGGGGCAGGCAGGAAGCTCAGCGTAGTCCAGTGTCTTGTAGACTAAGGATGATAACCCCAAAGGGAGGCAGAGCTGACACAGATACGTCCACGAGTCCAGCTCAGTCATGTTGCTGTTCAAGTCATACTAAATTGTCAGTCTATGAGCAGAATGATACCAATAAAAGCTTGGGATAGCAAATAAAAGCAACCTGTGTTGCAGGTAACAGGGAATTAATCCGGCACATAGTTTCTTGCTTGTGGAACAAGTTACCTCTTAACTGGGTGCAGTAAAAGCTTGATGTATCCTACTTCTATGGCACCTTAAACACACAAGGAACTGCTTCTCTGAACCTGGCCATGTCCTTCCAGAACACAAGATATAAACGTCATTTTCTGGTTTGCTCAAGCCTTAAAGGAAACCAAGACTAGCAGAATAGAAGAAGCCCCGGGCAGTACACTCATGCTGCCTGGTGCCCTCACCCTTGCAGGGAAGCTGATGGGTCAAACCGAGCAGGTAATCAAGGAGCTCACACCGACATCTTCATTGCAGCTGTGAGACTGACTGATTTCTCTCTTCTCTACCTCTCAGGAACTTACTGGCACTTACTAAGTTCCAGGCTCCTCATCTTTCTCAAGACTGGTCAAAAAGCTGGATTTGAGAAGTACTGGGAGGCAATGACTCACACACAGATGGAAATGTAGTTGCATAAGCTTTGTCCTGTTGGAAAAAAAGGCTTAAAAAATCCTGTCTACTAACTTTCTTGTTGTTACCAAGATCACTACAAAACAAGATAAAAAATTGACAATAAAGCAAAAGTGGTTGCTGCTTAGAAGAAGTTATGTTGGGTGTTTCCCCCTGTATTTCAAGTGAGCAAAAGTCTGTCCAGTTTACAAGAAAACTTATTTTTAGGAGGTTTAGGCTGCACCCCCAAGAGCAGGCAAAGTGTGGTTCTGACTGGCGATAAATGCTGTGGGTTTATCTGTCTGGCAATAAATGCTGTGGGTTTTACTTTTTGAAAAGTACATCCATTCTCTTTCCAGACTGTCTAAGTTTAGCTGCTCTAAACTGTAGCAGCCAACTGCCCATTTTGCTAAATGGTAATTCATTTATAGAAGAACTATATTAAAGTTCTCAATAGGTCTTTTCACCTCATGGTAAGTCATCTTCCCAATTACAGACACTTGAGTGGTTATCTATGGAATTAACTGGGAGCCAGAACAGTCATGAATAATGTACTTGACTGACTTTCTATGTATCTCAACAATGTCCCTGGTCATAAGAGTAAAAGTGCTGGAAAGCACCTCCTTCCTCATCAAATTAAACCTGGTTGTCTTTCTGTATCACAAGGACTGCATTTAATTGTCAACAGTGTTGTGGTTTAACCGCAGTCAGCAACTAAGCACCACACAGCCGCTTACTCACTTCCCCCGGCCCCACCAACTGGGATGGGGGAGAAAATCGGGAAAAGAATCATAGAATCATAGAATCATAGAACAATTTAGGTTGCAAAAGACCTTTAAGATCATCGAGTCCAACTATCAACCATGCCCACTAAACCATGTCCTGAAGTGCCTTGTCTACATGCTTTTTGAATACCTCCAGGGATGATGACTCAACTACTTCCCTGGGAACCCTGTTCCAAAGACTAACAACCCTTTCAGTAAAGAAATTTTTCCTAATAACCAATCTAAACCTCCTCTGCTGCAACTTGAGGACATTTCCTCTCGTCCTATCGCTTGTTACTTAGGAGAAAAGAATGACACCCACCTCGCTACAACCTCCTTTCAGGTCACTGTAGAGAGCAATAAGCTCTCCCCTCAGCCTCCTTTTCTCCAG
>VYZV01036464.1:27617-71288 GCA_013401275.1 Pandion haliaetus | reverse complement strand
GTTGGTCAAGCAGGACCTGCCTTTCATGAACCCATGCTGGCTGGGCCTGATCCCCTGGTTGTCCTGCACATGTCGTGTGAGCACACTCAAGATGAACTGCTCCGTAATATTCCCCAGTACCGAGGTCAGGCTGACAGGCCTGTAGTTTCCCAGATCCTCCCTCCGACCCTTCTTGTAAATGGGCATCACATTGGCAGTGTAAAGTAGAATTAAAACTTGTGGGTTGAGAAAAGAAAGGTTTAATAGAACAGAAAAGAAGAAACTAATAATGATAATGACAACACTAATAAAATGAAAATAGTAATAATTAAAGGATTGGAACACACAAGTGATGCACAATACAATTGCTCACCACCTGCCAATCAACGCCCAATCGCTTAGTTCCCAAGCGGCAATCCCCCCCGCCCCTCTCCCCCCAGTTTATATACTAGACATGACATCACATGGTATGGAATACCCTATTGGCCATTTTGGGTCAGCTGGTCCTGGCTGTGTCCCCTCCCAACTTCTTGTGCCCCCCCAGCCTTCTTGCTGGCTGGGCATGAGAAGCTGAAAAATCCTTGATTTTTGACTAAACATTACTTAGCAACTACTGAAAACATCAGTGTGTTATCAGTATTCTTCTCATACCTAATTCAAACACATAGCACTGTACCAGCTACCAGGAAGACAATTAACTCTATCCCAGCTAAAACCAGGATAAACAGCTAGTGGAAATCCCTTCCAAAGCAAATGACCCAACAAACAAGCAATTTCACCTCCTCCTAAAACCTCCAGTATTTTCCAGATTCTTCCCTTCAGCTTGTCCCCAAACACTATTGAAAACTTAATGGTCCCTGTAGGCTCTCCAAAAGGAAAATAAAGGTCAGAGTCAAGGAAACATGGAAATTTGTCCCATGTCTTCCCCATTTTTGAAGCTGCAGTATGTAAAAAGGGGAATTATCATGAAGATCAGCACTCAGTAAGCTGACCTCTGTCTTCTCCGTTTCTAAATGGCATATGTGTAGTTTGGCCATTTTTTTTCTTGCAGAGCATGCGCTGTTAGAGCAGCTATGAAAATTGGAATTTAATAGTAGCCATATCACTATCTTGAAGACCTTGTTCCACCCCAGGAAATCCTCTATTCCATCCCATTTCCCCTCTGGGAAGAAATCCATGTAGCTGTTTGAAATGGTGCTATGGCATATGCCTGTGTCCTGGACCACTCTGACAACGGCTATGGCAAATAAAGCAGATCAGCCTTCCTTTCTCTGTTTGGCAAGAATAGTGCTCAAAAACAGCACTGAAAGGAAAGGACAGAGAGGACCTCACTGATCATGCCTGTGCTCAGCACTGAGTCATTTCCAGCTCCCCAGCTCGCCCCAGGCCAATGGGCTTAAAGCTATGTTAGTCCATAAGACTGCAAATCTATAGGGTGTTAAAGTTGCTATCCAGATTTTTCATGCCCAGATCACCCTTCCTGCCTTTTAAAAGCTTGTGATGGGTGGGGAATGCTTTATTGCCTATCACCCTAGAAAGGTTTAGAGGAGACAGGCATCGATCTCTGTGTTCAGCCCAGGTGCCTTTGTTCTCTGTTTGAAAGTGTGACATCTCAGCCTGGGATCCAGCTGCCTGCCAGTAAATGAAAAGCATCAGAAAGCATCTTTCATCAGGCTAAAACTGAAGAAGATAGTTTTACAGAATATATATATACACAAGTAAACAGGAATGTAGGCCAAGAGTATTAATAATTACTGACTAATGGTCTTTGACACAGTATGAGGGGGGAAGAGGTAAAAGCTCAGTGTAGTCCATTAATCCACCCAAGCAGAGTAACCACAGCTGCAACATTGAATTAGCCTTTCCTGTGACCCAGATAAACTGCAGAAGGAAAATTTTAGGCGAGAAAATTTGTCATTAGGATTTCGCTCTGCCAGATCATCCAACAATTACTTAATTTTCATCTTAATAAGAAAATTGTGCATTGCTCCCCATTCAGCACTTTTTACCCTTTTGGTTTCAAAACATTTTGCAAAGTCAGCAACTGCTGGGATAACTTTGGCTCAGGAAACACTCACTACTGAAATTGGGAGGTGTGTTGTACAGAGATGTAAAAGCATGATCCCATAAATTATGCTCTCCCTCTCTTCCTACACAGAAGCACAGAGGGGTGCTACATAGGTGGGATGGAGCCACTCAAGCTAGATGCCAACCACAACACATTCTCATGAGCATACCACAATTTTTAATGGTTTTTTTTTTTCATCAGACCTGTTATTTAGGCAGGATATACAGTACACAAGGGACTACCAGGTCAGGTCGACCCCATACAGCGCTTGAAGCCCAGTCCTCCGTCTCTGAGAAGGGCCATCTCTGGAGGATCCAGAAGGTTGAAGAATTGTGCCCCAGGGCAGCCATACAATGATTTTCCCAGAAAGATGGCTTCCTTCAATCCCCTTTCAGGTATATCAATATAGCTTGTGACCCAAAACTATGAACTAGAAATCCATTCCACAAATGCACAAATGATTTCACTCTGTCTATTCTGATTGCAGGTACTGCTGTTATTGAGACAGTTGCCTTTTCCTAGCTCCTTTTCAGTGGTCCCTGAAGAACAGGTCTTTAAAATACCTGAACCCTGTTCCTCCAGGATATCTAGTCCATTCCTCTGCAGAAAGCTTCACTGCAGGGACAAGTATAATTTGGATTTGTACATACTCCCTCAACATATGTTGTCAATATTCCTTTCTCATGAGGGGAACAAGAAGCCCAATCTATAGAAGCTTGATGAAGAATTTCTATTCATAGGATTAAGGATTTCAGTCTTCAGGCTGTATACTTGATGTCTGTTCCTACGTGTTCAAGCGTCCCTTGAGTCTGGTTGCTTTGGCATCTGTAATGCATGTTGACTTAGAGCATTGCAGAATGTGCTGGATTTCCTACAGTTGCACAATAATTTGCTGTTCATTTCATGTCAACCACCTGCTCAGACCTTACTTTTCTCCCATGTGCAGCCTGGCTGAAATCAGAATTGACAGAATCAATACCTATGGGAAAACCAGATAATAAAGAGTTAAAAGTGCAGGGATTTTGAAGGCAGCACAGAGTTGCTCTGTTTTTCTGCCAGTTAACTTGAAGTTTCCACAGCATTTGAGTTATACATCTCAAAAATATATCTACAAAAACATCCAAGCACATTTTGTTCCTGACTTTTTTGGCTGTGCAAGGAAAAGTGACCAACTGGCTTTAAAATAATAGCTCTATATATCTCTTCTGAGGTATATGCCTGGCTTAAGCAGAAAGCAAATCTCCAGGTTTTGACTGAAAGGTGATTAAACTGCATCTGCTCTAGAAATAATGTTAAAACCACAAATCACACAATGGGAGGCCACCTGAAGCCTCTCTGCATTCCATCACTCTCAGGACAGATTCTCGCTCTCTGTCAAGCCATGGGGTGAATCGTACATGAAGATTTCACTGCTGACCAAGAGCAGTGGGGGCTACTCCTGGGGTGCTCCCCCCTGGCTCCTTGTGCCTCCCATGGGAAACACCTCTCCTGGGGTACAGGGAGAGCCAAATGCATCAGGGCTTCACTATACAGCTCACAGATTCCTAAGCCAGCAGGCAAGCATGTGCTGGGAGGAGCATTTTAAGAAGTGAACATGACTTTGCTAACTATAAAATCAGAATCTAACTTGTAGGGCAGTGCACTGGGACTGTCTCTTGTGTTGGTATCTAACTATTCTGTCTCTTCAGCTGTTCCCTGTATTGCTGGCTACCAGGATTTTTCTTTACAGCTAATGGGTTCAACCAGCCTTTACAAACGGGAATGCTGTGGTTGGGTTTGTTTGTCTCCATATGGAAAGCACAGACATTTCAGAGCTGAATCAAGAGTTTCTATCCCCTCTTTATGAAAGGGAGAAGCTTGTATCTGTCCATATCTCTGTCACCCAGCACCATGAAGATATGCCACAGACTTAGATGGGAAGAGGGAACTGTTGAACCTCTTCTCATGAATGATATATTTCTGGAGATGCCATCCCACACAGGTATTAAAGACTCCTAATAATCTTGAATGTTTTACTGCAGGTTTAAACAGTACATTTCATCAGTTAGCCCTATGGTCAGTGCTGTGTGCCTGACTGCCATGGGCTAGATGTGGTGTTTGCAATGATCTTGTGCACAAGTCTTGTCCCAGCAGTGTTACAGAAGCAAGTGATGCAATCAACACAGGCGTAATGCATGGGTGCCCTGGTTTCAGCTGGGATAGAGTTAATTTTCTTTCTAGTAGCTGGTATAGTGTTATGTCTTGGATTCAGTATGAGAAGAATGTTGATAACACACTGATGTTTTTAGTTGTTGCTCAGTAGTGGTTAGACTAAGTCAAGGAATTTTCAGCTTCTGATGCCCAGCCAGCAAGAAGGCTGGAGGGACACAAAAAGTTGGGAGGGGACACAGCCGGGGTAGCTGACTCAAACTGGCCAAAGGGATATTCCTTACCATGCGATGTCATGCCCAGTATTTAAACTGGGGGCATTGGCCTGGGGGTGGTGAGCAATTGCATTGTGCATCACTTGTTTTGTATATTCCAATTCTTTTATTATTATTGTCATTTTATTATTGTTATTATTATAATCACTATTTTCTTCCTTTCTGTTCTATTAAACCATTCTTATCTCAACCCATGAGTTTTACTTTTTTTTCCAATTCTCTCCCCCATCCCACAGGTACTTAGTTGCTGTCTGGGGTTAAACCATGACAATGGGAATGACATCAAGTGCAAGGGCAGCACAAGGCATTTTAGTGAGTATGGTTTTCATTATCTGCAAGGATGAGTCACACCTTACTAAAAAGTGGGCAGTAAAGTGTGCCTTCCAAGGTAGCTGCCTATACACAAATAAAGTAAGGAAGTGCTGAATACTGGGGGAAACATATTTGTTTTGTCAAGTAGCAAAAGAAGAAAAATGTTAACTGAACAGAAAGCCGAAAATAAAATAGCAAGCATCAGTCTCCAGGTTTTTTAAGCTGTCTACTTCTGCTGTTGAATCTGGAGACAGAAGGGACCTTTCGTAATTTTGAAACTCATTCCTTGATCTTTCTGCTGTGAAAAGGGAAGGCAGAAAGGTAGCATGATTAGGCCAAGCTAGAATGATATATCAAACTTGGATACAAAAAAGCCCTTGGCTAGCTAGAAACCTCAAGGGCTTTTATGGGTGGAAGTGCCACAGTGTGCGTATAGCAAATTCCAAATCAAACTATATCTTTGACTGAGTGGGTAAAAAAAACCTATCATGTATATGGGGATAGTATCTAATAATTATATACCAAACCCATTAACAGAAATCATTAATAGCTATTTCTAATTTAGGTGGAAATTGCATGTTTGAGGGGCTATCACTAGCTTAATTTGTGATGAATCCAGCAAGTATTGAGCTGTAGTTACTTGGATGTGGGTAAACTCCTGAAGGTTACCATGTGAATACTAAAGGCGCTTTAAATCTCTTTTCCGACAGTTTCATGCTCCTTCCTAGTTTACCAACAAATACTCACAAAAGCGTCATTCTGTGACCTTATTCATATTTTCAGTTGTTGAAGTTCAATGCCACTGGGATGGGATATTTATAGCAACTTGAGAAATACAAAAGCCTTGCTTACAGTGAGACTAGAAACTCAAACTTTCCTTAAAACTTATTCATTACACCTTTGCTCTTTACAACATAGTTAGTCTCACATCCCATTCAGAAATCTGAAATATCTCCTGGTTTCATTCTTTTCTGTGTAAGAATTTAGTATCACCTTTATTACCCTTCCATTAAAGTTGTTTTATAGCAACACATATTTCTTTAGAATCCCTATTGACCCATGAAGAAAATACTGAACAAGACTTGCTTTAGGTTCCATAAATACTTTTTTTCCTAATTTTTGCTAGCTCTCATCATTTTAGCATAAAACTCATAATATCTGGTGTTTTACCTAAAAACAGAGCTTCTGAAATCACATGGTGACTTGAACACGTCTGCTTTGAAAAAAAAAGCTTCTCCCACATGGTTGCAGAATAAATCAATGAAAACATTCATATGACGGGTTTTGGAACGTGATTTACATTTGAAATTTTAAGAAGGGGATCCTTTCCCCAGCTAGGTAAAAAAAATATTTGTATTAATAGAAATAGAGCAAAAAACTTGTTTTCCTCAGAGGAATTTTGAAAAGAAACTACTGGTGGTGTCTTTGTAAACCACAGCAATTTTTACTTTGACTTTAATATTTGACTGCCCATCCTGTTCATAATATTTCAGACCCTGTTAATACAGACCATAGGGAGGTCTACAATAGAAACTTATTAGCATGCTCAAGACTATTTTCAGCTCAGCATGAAGTAGGATGCCTCAGTACTTGTAACACCCTGCTGGTTTTCAGTCTTAATTAGTAGTTGATAAAGCACTTTTAAATCTTGAGGTGAAAGATGATATACACTTCCTAAATATTATTACTGACTTGCTTATTTTTCCATTCCTGGATGATCATCTTTTACATCATCATTTCCTACTTTAAAAAGAAAAAGCATGAAAAGGCTGTTTAATGAGGAAGCTGAGCTCACACTTTACAGATACTGGTTGGTTCACTTCTCATAGCATTTTATCATAACACCAGGTGCACACAACTCTGTAACAGCTATATTGATAGCTCGCTCACTGATTTGAAGAACCAGTTTATAAAATTAACTGTAGAGGCAAAAAAGTAAAAAAATCAATAAGATGACTGCATCCTTCTCATGTCAAATGATGAATTGATGAGCCAAAGGAAGTCAATCTACAAAGAAAATGTCTAACAGTGTCAAAATAAGAACTGCAGCTACAGTGCTAAATAAAGTCTAAGTCAGTCTTGATTCATTTCCCTATACCCTAAATACACTTAGGTTGTAAATAGAACAAGGGAGGGAAGAAAGGTCTAAGGTACTTTCTGTATCTATGAACTCATGCCCATACCCTGGCACAAACAAAAGGTCACATTACCCAACGTCCTTACATGTGCTACTGCTTGAGTCCTACCGCTGCTAAGAGCCTGAATGTGTGCTAATAATAACCGCACAATCTAACCTTTCTTAGTGAGGCATGGAGTAAAAGTGCTAAGTACCGTATGACAAGGCCCAGCATACTCAGAAGGAAAATGGGCTTAGCCAGCCAAATTCAGGCATCGGCACTTCAGTTGATATCAACAGCAGTGGGCACAGTCAAACCAAAGAGCTAATCTGGAGTAAACTGGTGAAATGTTCCCAATAGATAGCTTTCAGCATCCTTTTTCTGATGGAGTGCTTCCCATTTGATTCCCTGTTGCATGGGTAGCCCATCTGCCTGGGATGTGGCTGCAGTGGGAATCCCAGGGTGAGAGGTCTCCTGTGATGCTGGCAAAAATGTGAGATTCCTCAGGTTCTTAGGATGGGGAAGCCATGTCGCTCCAGCAGTGTGCGCAGCTCACCTCACTAGACTCCAGGTAAAGAAATGACTGGCGTTTGTCCTCCAGAAGTCAGCCACAGTGGTTTGCAGCTGGAGGGCATTTGGCTTGGTGTTAGGCAACTCTTCAATGAGTGTAGCAATCAACAGACATGCAGGGCCATGCGGTCTGTCTGGCTGCACTGCATCAGTATTTTGGGCAATACACAGGAGTTACAGACCAGGTCCATGAAGTGGGTTTCTCTTTCCGTTGCAGAGTGACAGATGAAATATCTCCTGGCCCTGTCTCCCTGCCTCTCCTCCATCTCAGGTGCTCAGTGCACATCCCCATGGCAGTGCAGCACTAACAGATGAGAATGGGCACAGTATGTTAGGCTAAAGCCAAACAAAACTTGTTATTCTGTCTCTGATAATGGCCAACAGCAGATGCTTTAGGAAGAAGGACAGGCAACCAGAACGTTAACACTGTCCTGGCGAACTCCAGCAAATTGTTGCTCAGGGACTTTAGGAGTTGAGAGTAAGGTTTGGGAGCTTAATAGCCTTTGATTCATTTTTCTCCCATCTTCAAGAAACACTTGTCCAGTCCCATGTAAACTCTTAGTATTCATAATACTCTGGAGCATGGGTACCACCACTGACCTGTATGTTACAGGAAGAAGTCTCTCTCGTGTTTCTTTTGAACCTGCTATGCAGTGCTCCTCATTCATGCTGCAGACAGTCACCTTTTGTTCCTTATTTACTTCCTTTGTTTGACCCATGATTTTACAGACCTTTGCTGGACAACCCAGCAGACGTACAGATAATCAGGGATGAACCATTGACACCAGTGATAGTTATTCCCTAGTGATCACAGGGACACAAAATGTTTTCAAAAGCTTCAGGCAAGGACATTTTCCTCCAAACCCAACATACTCATACTAGCAGTGTTGCTGTGCTGATTGTGTTTCCTAAGATCCTACCATACTCTCACTTCCTTGGGAAATGAAGAAATATATCAAACATAACAACTGTCCTACAGCAAGGAAAGAATATGTTATTAAAGGAGCAGATGTTGGATGATCACGGTGTGAGCCTTTGGAAACTTAAATGACCAATAGAAAGGTTGTATGAACAGGCTGGAAGCTACACAGCAAACATTTCTGTTATCAATGCACATGTCGTGGTTCAACATTCTTCTCATACCTAGCTCAAACATATAGCACTATACCAGCTACTAGGAAGACAATTAACTCTATCTCAGCTGAAACCAGGACAGTACACTATGTTTTGCACGCTGTTTGAGAGGCCGAGAGAGACATGCAATTGCTGGGGATGAGGGACGAGCCATCTGCTGATTTCCAGCAGCTAGGTGCAGGGTGGGCACAAGAACCAGCCGAGGCACTGGGAGAGTGAGGAGAGCCTGAACTGTACAGTCTGACATAGCTGCTTATGGCAAATATCACAGTGTGATGCTTTGTGCCTGTAGAGTCAGAGCTTTTTTTTTTTTTTTTTTTTTCCTTGGAGAACCCTCCAGATCAGAAGGAAAGAGTTATACTGCACACCTGCACCAGAAGAGAGGAGAACTTAGTTTTACACACAGCAGGGATTCAGGCAGTGACAGTACACAAACTGCTCAGAAAACAAAGTGGATCGTGAGACCCTGTGAAAGTGCGGATGCATTCAGTAGCCCTACTCTCCACTGGGGAAAGGGTCTTCCCAAGAGCTGTCTGATGCACCACATCAGGGAAAGCATATGGAGGAGGACATAGTTGTACCTAGTACCAAACGTCCTGAGATGGCCCTTTGGCTCTTTGCTAGCTGTCTGTTTGAAGAGCTCCAGTTTGCTGTGCAGGGATCTGGAGGACAAATTTGCCTACCTCTTAGTGCTTTTCTCTGTCTTTCAGACCTACTTTCAGACTCAAAAGCTTCATGCTTTTCTGTGAGTGTCTCTTGTTACATATTTTCTCACTTTATTATGGAAGGTCTCAGGGGGGTGTAGCAAGAACAGCTCTTCAAGATACTTTGAGCTCCAGGGTAAGGCAAACAGCCCGTGTGTTGTTGCTAAATTCAAGAGGTTAACACCAAAATATGAATATAACTCCCCAAAACACAAACAAATTCATGAGTGTAAATATTTCCATATTCATAGCTGTTGAACAGCAGCAGAGCTCAGTGAGACCATGGGCACACTTCTGGATCTCCTAATGGGGTGTGACCTGAGGGAAAACACAGTGCAAGCTATGAATTTTCTGATGTGCAATGGAGAGCATTGTATTGGGTTTGTGTGGCAAGGTTTTCGTAGCGGGGTGGGGCTACAGAGGTGCCTTTTGTGAGAAGCTGCTAGAAGCTTCCCCTATGTCCGATGGAGCCAATGCCAGCCGGCTCCAAGATGGACCCGCCGCTGGCCAAGGCCGAGCCAGTCAGTGACAGTGGTAGCACTTCTGGGATAACATATTTAAGAAGGGAAAAAAAAGTTGCTGTGCAACAAGAAATTGCAGCCAGAGAGAGGAGTGAGAACATGTGAGAGAAACAACCCTGCAGACACCAAGGTCAGTGAAGAAGGAGGGAGAGGAGGTGCTCCAGGTGCCAGAGCAGAGATTCCCCTGCATCCCGTGGGGAAGACCATGGTGAAGCAGGCTGTCCCCCTGCAGCCCATGGAGGTCAGGGAGGGTCACAGTGGAGCACAGGTCCGGAACCTTCCTACCTTCAAGCAGATCAACCCTCCCTCCCAAATTTGAGGTTATTTGGGCATAATCTGGCTATTTCCAGATGCTCTGCAAACTGCTCAGATCAATAGCTTTAACTGAGTTGCAAGACTTCTTGATCATATATATTATGCACACAAAATCAGTCTTATCTAGAGCTTCTCACATACATTAAACATGTGGCAAAGGTCCTGTTCAAGTAGCATGCCCATGCACAGTCAAGCCATTGCACTTGTACCACTTTGGACATACTGTTTGTGCATGATACAGCCCAGGTCATGACACACTTGCCTGCTCTTCTGTGAAGCTGCGTAACAACAACTTCTACGCCAGAGCAGGTGGATGCCTGAAAGAGGCTGTGACCCTGTGGGAAGCCCATGCTGGAGCAGGCTCCTGGCAGGACCTGTGGCCCTGTGGAGAGAGGAGCCCACGCTGGAGCAGGTTTTCTGACAGGACTTGTGACCCTGTGGGGGACCCCACGCTGGAGCAGGGGAAGAGTGTGAGGAGTCCTCCCCCTGAGGAGGAAGGAGCAGCAGAGTCAAGGTGTGATGAACTGACCGCAAGCCCCATTACACGTCCCCCTGTACTGCTGAGGGGAGGAGAGGTACAGAATTTGGGAGTGAAGCTGTGCCCAGGAAGCAGGGAGGGGTGGGGGGAAGGTGTTTTAAGATTTGGGTTTATTTCTCATTATTCTACTCTGATTTGATCGGTAATAAGTTAATTTTCCCCAAGTTGAGTCTGTTTTGCCCGTGGCTGTAATTAGTGAGTGATCTCTCCCTATCCTTATCTCGACCCAGGAGCCCTTTGTTATATTTTCTCTCCTCTGTCCAGTTGAGGAGGGGGAGTGATAGAGCATCTTTGGTGGGCACCTCGTGTCCAGCCAGGGTCAACCCACTGCAAGCATGATGGATATATGCTTGGGGGGAATACTGTATTGCAGACAGTATCTGAGAAGTCCTCTGGCTGCCCACCACCATACCACAATTACTGTCCTTCAATGACCCATCCTCTCCAAGATCTCTAGAGATTTGTGTAGGAAAGATCCCTGAAGTGCTGAGAAGAACAAGGCAGCCCTGCCTACAAACACCCAGGCTATGAGCAAACACCATCTGGGTGAAAAGTTCAGCAGAGTTTTTCCAAAGGAGCTGAAAATTGTTCAAGCAGAGATAAACCACAGCCTTTAGAAATGACAAAATGCCGTGATCCTGGCCAAGTTACGCCGCTTCAGCAAATCAGGCATGTACTGGTTTGGCTGTTTTCAGAATCTAACTGCAACATTGAAATAGTGTATTACAAAAACTTGTGTTCTAGAACTTTGCAACCCTTTTTTCTATAAACTCTTGTGGTCTGGATGGACGATTATTGGTTGTTCACAAATTCTTTTCTAATTCCAGAGTATTTCTTTGTTAGCAGGAAGATACTGTCACCATAGCTACCCTGAATGCTTTAGTACTGCTCTGCACATAGCTTACCATCAGGAAAAGCTGATTTATTCATTTGAAATATGTTTTGTTGGATTACGTTCCCACAAAAGCCAGAGTTTTTTACGCAACAAAACTGATTACGGAGTATTGTCGTGGGAAGACATTTTGGCTGCTCTCTCCTGGTTTTACTTTGCCGGTCCTGCATTGTGCTCCCTGGTCATGCTCTTAAAATTAGTGAGTTATTTCAACAGCAGAATTCCTTTTGTCCCTGCCAATGCACTGTCATCTGCCACCCAAGTGGGGAAAGAAGGTGACTTTTTGGAGCTCTGAGAAACACATGAAAATTAATGGTTTCAGTGAACCCTGACCCTGCCTGAGAAGGTAATTTGTCATTCTGTCCATTGGACTATCAGCAAGGTCTTGGCTCTCTAATGGTTTGTATCACCTCCTTCCAGCTAATTCTGATGGCTCTGCTTGGTTTTCCTGGTAAGTGACAGTGTCACTGAAACACTGTTTTGTTCCTGAGTGCATGCAAAGGTGAGCTAGCCACCACCTGCAAAGAGCAGGAGGCTCTGTGAGGAATGGGCACACTTCCAGGCATCACAGCTTCTGGGCAGGAGGGTTCAAGTATGAACAAAAATGTGGGGCGCAGGGACTGTAGGATTCTTGCTGGAGGAAGGTAAGCATGGGTGCTTTAGCAAACAGCCATGCTTGGGGCTAGTAGGAGGCACATTTCACCCAGCAAATGGGTTTAACATCCCTTGGCAGCACTTCAGTGTGCTGTCAGCATGACTCAAGCTGTGTCTGGCAGCACACAGGGACACTAGTGAGGCTGGTGCAACTTGGTAGGGCAGGACAAACCCGGGTAGGGTGTTATCCAGAGTCCTGCAAAGCGCACACAACCTGTAACCTCTGGCACATCAATATCAAACACCTTGTAACAGAGCTCTGTAGGTAGGAGGCGTGATCCCGCAACCTATATGCACAAGAGTAAAGCAAACGGGATATCCATCTGCTTAAGCTATATTCACAGACTGAACCATGGCGGACATTCAATAAAACATGGGTGAGCAGCAGAGCTGGTGTGAGTCCATGTACATTAGCATCACTGAGATCAGTGTTCTTGATCTATTGACTGCACTGATACCACTGCTAGTATGATGCAGGGACAGAGTGGAAAAGAAAGACAAATATCTACATAAAGTCTTTCTAAATAAAAGCCAGGTTTCCAAGAAACCACAAAAATGAAGATGGGTAAAATTATACCCTGCAGTTAGGTTTTCTCAGTCTTCAGAAGGGATCCATTTTTCCTAAAAATCCAGGTATTGGGAGATAATTTATGCTATCCTCAAAGCAGTGCTTAAGTCTTCTTGGATGATAGTCCTTCCAGATGTGCCTGTCTGCCTCTCTTAGCTATCTCTAAAATTTTAGAAGGCTAAAGGCAGCTGAGATCATTCCCATGCTGTGAGTGAAACTGTATGCAGCACCTTACTGGAGCTAGGCAGAGGATGAGCATGGAACTTGTCAGTATTTAGCAGCCTGCCATCTCAGGATGGTTAGCTGTCAGTCTCTGGTCAAGCAGGAGCCACTCCATTACAGAGGTTTCCTTTCCAACAGCTGCATTTTCTGCAGAATATGTGTTTGTGCTGACAAACGGGCACACAAGCAGCAGAGAAGCAGTTTCAGTCCCCATCTTTTCATCTTGCAAACAGACCTGTGGACACCAATGACATAAAAACCAACAGGATGAGATCCAAGAGATGTACTGCAGGTTGCCTGAGGCACCTGGTGGACTGGGCTGTGCCCCACAGCCCTTCCAGCATGGCCTGTGGGGGACAACAGTAGGCAGCTCTTTCCACCTCCACCACCAAGAGCACAGGGACTAGTTTGGCACATTGATGAACACACAACACTTGATTCATACACAGTGAGAGGGAGACTTTTGTGCCATCAGGCAGCTGCTATTCTTCTGACTTTTCTGCATTGCAGGAGAAAGGGGGAAAAAACCTTTGTGAAAACAGACACCCTTCTAAACCAACAGGGAGGACATGCCACCATACTGCAAGCCTAGATGTGTGCCTGCCAATGCCAAAGTGGCTGATGTCGTATCAGAGAATGACCTCAAGGTCATGATCCACTCAAATTAGGAGCACGTTGCTAGCATGCAACTTCAACAAAATCGGGCAGGATTGACCTGATTCTCAGTTTACATTGACCTCCTGAGGGATATCATATGCAGAGGAGTAACACCAGGAGTGCTTACACATCTTTGGCTACCATGTGCAGCTAAGTTGAATGCCGAAAGTAGCCACCATTCACGAGAGATGCCGAGTGCTTTCTTTCAGAGCCTGAGACATGGGTAAGGGGGTTTTTGGGGGGTAGGGTGCTGTGGGAGGGAGGTGTATTCATGCACCTGCTTAGGCACCTCTATAGATATTACAGGGAATCACAGATCAATCTTTCTTTTCTTGCTGTGGAAGGACACCTAAAAATTAAAGGAAAGGAAAAGCAAAAGCCAAATGTATCAGGAAGTAATTTGTTATCACCAGCCAGTCCCATGACAAGAACTCCCTCCCTCCAAAGCCTTCAAAGTGGAGAGCTTTCAGTTCACCCCCCACCAGCCTCATCAGTTCCCCGAGCTCTCCCAAGCCCTGGCTGTCCCCTCAATCCCTTTGTAAGGAAAGCAGACCAGCTCAGGTCAATGTGGAGTTGTCTATAGCAGAGAACATGCAGAAGCTGGGTCCCCTGCTGTTGCTATAAACTTGCTCTCGGACATCCCTAACCACACCAAACCCACATACCAGGCACCATGACAAGTGCGGGCAGCCAGCCACCAGCAGCGCTGCCTCATCAGGCATGAGGCTCCAACAGCTTTTGGTTGCTTCAGTCACAGAGGAGGCAGGGAGGCTCAGTTTCCATTCTCCCAGCTCTTCTTGGAGTAAATTCCTTCCGGACCAGACTGGCACCCTGGCCAGAGGGACATGGTCACCCTGGAAGATCTGCCTGACTCGGTCCCTCCAGCTCTGTGGGATAGATCTGTAACAGCACAAAGGTCTGGGTGACATGAAGGTTATGAAGATTTGCCAGCATCAACCTGAAGCCACCCAAAAAAACTGTCATTGCTGCAATACCCTCCCACAAGTCATTAATATAACCAGAATCTGGGTCTACTTTGCTGTAATCACAGCTCCACCTGATGCTCCAGCCAGTTCCTTTTATTGTGAATTTTAAAGCTAATTACAATGGCTAAACCTGCACTCAAATATGGGTAGCAGCAATGCTTCTTCGCCAAGTCAGTCCTATTTATGCTTATAGGATTTTATCACCTGGAGGCTCATGGCTAAGGGAATTAGCCTATATGAGGATGTGAAAGAGTATTTGCGGGTCTCTGAACAGCAAATGAGCTGAATTGCCTGGGTAAAAATTAATTCATTAACAGTCCCCTTGGAGGCAATTACCTTCCGCTGCCTATTAAGACAACAACTGACAAGATTATTTACCACCTCATTACACTGCTTTGTCTAATTCAGCTGCTTTGTTTTCTACATTAAGCACTATTAGAAAATATCTACTTTGCAGCATCGGCTAGCTAAACAGTATCCACAGGCTTTCAGTAACAGTGTAGAAGGATGATAAAATACTGAACAACCCCAAATCATACACAATTATCAAGGTATGTAAGGCCACATTTTGGCCAAGCACCACAGCCACTGCTGGACTGCTGAAGATATTCATAACAGATTTAACTGTCCCCAAAAGGGAGATGCAAGCTGGAAGGGAGATGAACTCCCCAGGCCACTGCTTTTGTGATCAGTGAAAATCTTATCCAGTTGCTTTCCTGTCTTGGGAATAAAAAAAGTGATTTTTAGATCAAGACAAGAAGTCAAAATCTTGGAAGCTTGAAACTATATGTCAATAAAAGCTTGATGTCAGTGGAAAACATTTTGGGTTTTTTGCCAAAAATACTACCTTAAATAATTAAAAGCCATTTTGAGACATAAATATAATCTTTTTGTGTTAAAAATATCATCAGGTCTTTTAAAATTGAAACACATGTCAGGGCCAATATTCTCCTGGGAAGAACTTCAGTTTGACAAGTAAGAATTTTTTAATCTATTTATTTAACAGATAGGAATTCTAAATGTATACATCTGTAAATCAACAATGACCTTTACCAAAGAATCACTCTAAGGTCCTTCATCCATAGGAACAAAGCACCTACAGAACCTATCTGGGGAACATTACAGAACAAAATCTGTTTTTCTCTATTTGCAATATGAGCTTGGAGATATTTAATGTGCACAAACAGCACAGGCATTTTTCTTCATAATGTGGTTGTACATTTGATCAATCACAATTTATTCAAAGCTTATAAAAATGAATTATATTAATTTTTTGAAAAATCCAGCAGTCAATATTTATATTTCTATTTAACTCACATTCATTTTACACTGACTAATTGGTCTCCACTCAAGAGTTCAGGGGACGTAGGCTGGTCTAAATGTATGTACACCACATAGCAGCATGTCAATGCCTGTCTTTGACCAGGAACTTTGAACAAAGCCACTGCCTNTTTAAGAAGAAGACAACTGATACTTGTGTAGTCAGAGTTGCTAAGTTTCATCCTGGCTCAAGAAGTATTCTGAAGGAATAACTATTTCTTTCCAGATCTTGGTTGAGTTCCACGTATATTTTGGGACTGCAAGGCAGGTACATAATACTGCAGATGATATATTGTTATTTCATGGCTAGAGCAGAAAAGTTGTTTGGCATCTTAAGTTGCATAATTGTATTAAGGCAGAGCTTCATTTGCATTTAAACCACTTCTTTTTATGCTTTGGATATTTATTGCAAACCTACAGTAACTGAAATATCAACATTATTCTGCTTCCACCAAATTCCCTGCCAAACTCCTGCAGCCAGTCCTGGGAATGGAGTTCAAAGAGTTTGGCTCTGAGTGCCACAGAGTTTTACATTTGTTCCAGGAAAATGCTTCTGGCCAGATATTTGACAAAAAAGAAAAAAATTGTTCAAAAGGCCAGCAAAATGAATAGACTCCCATTATAGCTGAATAGTGGCCTCAGAGGGAGGTTAAGCATGGGAAATCGAGGCTGTGTTTGGGCTCTGAAATTTATGTATAATATGAGGTAAATTAGCACAGCTCAGTATTCCCCTTGTCTCATACTGGTAAATAGTCACTCACCTTCTCAGATGTGCTGTGAAGATGAATTACTCGAGATATTTTTTTTTTTTAGTCCTAAAAAGCCCTAAGTGTCGTTAATGATTATTCCCACAGTACCGTCAATCACTATAAATCTCTTCCAAGTCGTGGTCAAGCAAAGGTAGCCCAAGGCAGGATTCCAGGTATTTCTGAATTCAGAACCTAGTCATTAGAGTAACCCATCATATATCCTTCACCAAATCAGTTAGATCCAGATTGCAAGAGGTATTTCAGCACTGCAGGATGTAAATGACTGAAGCCAATATTGAAAATGGGACTGTGAAGTTACTTTACTCATTGCAAGCCTAAATGAAGAAACATCAAGGCATCTCAATTCTGTACTTTGCCAAGCAGGAAAATGCAATCTATGCACGGGGGGGGGGGTGGGGAAATAATGCATGCAAAGTACTTTGAGAGTTTCAAGCAGATATATAATGTATCATCTGTTACTGTCATCACAGTGTTAAGGTGTAATACTTAAAAAGAATAGGCATTTCTTTGGCTGAAGGCACTTCTCTGGGCTACCTGAGACAACATCTGAGAAAGAATTCAGGGCACAGACAGACATACAGAGAAAAACGCAAGGGTTTCACATGAGCTTTTCCTGTTGGTGAACTTATGAAGGATACTTATTCTGCATCAGATAGAGCTTGCACTGGGCATAACATAATTTATAGACTTCATGCAAAGGGATGGTAAGCATCATTCCAGATATATGAAATGAGACTTGTCAATGGAAATGAGCAAACCAATTGCCCATATTGGTGTCAGTAAATCGCTTGATTTCCTTGGCTTTGTTTTAATGAGATTATCTAAGGAACAACCTTTTTCTTTAATTGCCTACTAAACAGCCAATGATTATGAACTGATTTTTTTTTTTTTTTAACTTTAGCTGGTTATTTCAAATAAAATGCTCCATTTCCTTGCTTTAAAAACATGGTGCTATTTTGCATTGATGTCTGCATCATCAGTGGTGGGACCAGCTCTGGGCCATGGTGGCACATGTTTACCAGCCAGCCCACTGTTTCAACAGGTCTCATAAGAGTATGAAACTCAATAGCAGTTGTTATAAAACTTCAGTGAATTTCAGGGAAAATACTGCCTGTGATTGCTCACAGCATCATTCCTGTCTGTCTTAACTCAGTTCATTTCACAAGTATAAATAATAACCTCTATTATATTCCTGCTGCCCTTTACATCAGTTACACATAGGGCCACATATATGTAGCTGCATTGTCTTAATTCCCAAATAGCAAAAGGCATGGCAGACAGGTCTTGTCCTCCCTGTGGGCAGGACATGGGATCAATCCTTGCTGCAGCAATGCTGCAGAAGCCCACGAGCCCTGAGCACACTTGGTTATAATGCACTGCATTATCCCCTGTGGGATGTAGCACAAGTCTTCGAGCTCCTTGAAGATCTGCCATCTGGAAGCGGCCCAGCACAGAGCATGCAGGCAAGAGACTGGAGCATGCTGCACTTGTGCAACCACCCCGTCTGCTAGTGCAGGCACTGGTGTTTGGGTGGTAAGGGCCAGCGGCATTCTGGGGCCAGCCCCACTGGCTCTGCTGCAGTGCAGTTCCTTCTTCCCCTCCCAGCAATGGGCACTCCCTGGGGCAAGTCCTGTTGTTTCTCTCTCTTTGCTCTGCAGCAGATTAAAAAAAAAAAAAAAAAAAAATCCCATTTGCAGTAAAACCTTTGGCCTTCTGAAGGGACTGCAGATGCTCCGTGAAAGGCAGCACTTAGTAGCTGAATCTGTCACCACTTCTAATGGGAGCTTTTGGCCCCTTGAGAACTAATCTGATGACCTGAGATCTGTAATTGCTGCTCCCTGAAGGTTCAGTAGATAACCCTATGCATAAATCACCATAGCAGTCCAAACACCAGAAAAGCACTGCTTCCCCCCCTCCCCCAACAGCTCTCCCAGCTTCTAAGCTTGACATTCAGAGAAGAAGAGGAAAGTCAGGGCAGGCTAGCAGAAAGAGAGGGGGGTTTGCAGGGATTTTGACCAGAAAGGTTCTCATTACTAAGCTGTACAACACAAAAAGAGTTGCACTTGTACATTTAAAGTGTTAAATACCACAGCTGGTGTCTCACTGAGAGAAGTAAGGTCTGCTATGGTTTCCCTACTGTTGTTTAAAATAATGCATTCCTTCACAAAAACCCAGCAAGTTTATTTGACTGATGGAGAGAAGAGAGTTCAGGTCTTCTCTCCTGTAAGACAGAGGCAGGAATCGCTCTAGTGCTGCAGTGCGGGTTGTGCCATTGTGGCAGCAGCTGCAAAGATAGTAAAAACAATGGTAGCAGGTCTGGCTGATCACTGCACAGATTTAAGTTTTGTATTAGGAAAATCCCTCCTCAATCACTCCTAACAGCATCAGAAAGCCCTTCCTGCAGGTCCTCCTGGTTGCTGCTCTGGCTTCCAGGAAGCGACAATGTTGGCATCTGTTACCATAACACTCTCTTTTACTCAGTGTCAGTTCACTGAGTTCAAGGAGTCCAAATGAACATCAATTCACAGCTCCAAAATCCTTCCTGTCAGGCACATAAATGCTCTGAAGTTTCAATCTGCTGTAGATTATATTTGACTCAAACTTCCACTTGGCTGATAAGGACCTCAACAGTTGAGCAAATGTTCATGCAAAACAATCAGTTCTGGTTTAAGTGATCATTTCCAGAATAATTCTGTGGTTTCTGAGTGGTAAATAACACTAGAAGATTCCCATGTTTTAAAGCTTGTTTAAGACCAATTGCCAGTTCCCTAAGTGTAAACTACCTGGAGTAATTTTTAACCATATTCATTCCAAGAATGTGGAGCTAATTGGTTGCTAAATCACTTTTTACAAGTGCAGTTCATAAATAAGTGGTAACAAGTGTTCCTAGCTACTTTGAAAGGATGGAGGAGCAAGATAGAGGCAAACCTGCCATTTTTTCATTTTTTTTGCCCTAAGGGCTTGTGTTTTGCACGGGGAGCACATACTTACTCTATTTACAAAGGTAGTTTGCTCAGTGTCCCAGACTTCATATAGTCCAAGTAATCTCTGTTGTTAGCCTGAACAGACACATTAAATCTAATTCAATGCATGTGGAAAACTCAAAGAATACAATCAAAACAGTAACAAGAGTACAGACAACGTTTCCACATCAGGACATCACTTCTTGGGCTGCAAGGTGGTTTGTGTGGCCAAGGCAAGTGTGAAGCAGGATCCATATTGACAAACCAGTTGGCCAGCACTGTCCTTGGAAAACCACCCTGACTTCACACCATGAGCTGATCTCCTCTGCTGTCAGGCTGCATGCCTTGTGTCTTTAAGCCAAACTGAAACAATGCCCAGCTGTAGCAGATCCCACTGCCTTCCTTGTAGGGTGAACTTACTTCTGGGCAAACTGAGCAGGCAGGGAAACTAAGCATGTAGCTCACCAGAGAAAAAGAAAACCCCTGCTCTGTACTCCTCCATGCTCTGGTACTGTTAAAGTTCCCACATTGCAGAGCTCTTTGGTTGCATACAGCCTGAGACTCAGGATACTTTATTCAGTTCCCTGCTCTTCCATAGACTTCACATCTGATCCTTGACAAATCCATTTGAAAGATGTTTAGGCACCAAAATTCCATTTATATCAACAACAGAGAAACATCAAAATAATTCAGGGTCATTATTGGACTTCAGTTCCCATTATAGATAGAATTATGCACCCTATCAGTTCAGAGTGTGCACTGAAAGGTGAGGGGCATGGCAGAGCCAACCGATGACCTTTGGAGGTCCCTCCCAATCCACACTTTGAATGTGTGACACTGTGAACTGGTCAGTTCGCTCCAAATTCAGACTTGAGTGAACCAACATTTCAGCAGTTTGGATGGTCATGTGAACCAAGACCTTCTTCACAAGTCAGAAATGTCTTGAGGACTTCCTCAAGTTCAACACCTTCTCCCATACAGCTGCGTCTGCCTGTCACAGTTTGAAAGGTTTTTCTGGTCAGAGTAGCCCACCTCTTTCCTCAGGGAAAACTGTGCCAATCTTTCAGTATGGACAGCGAAACCAGCTCACCCCATCCTGCAGGGACACTACCACAGGCTGCCACTCAAACCAGCCTCTCCCAGACAGCCCACATCACTACCTGCCCTCAGCTTTGCCCAGACTGTCAGCAAAGTTCTCAAACACCATCTGAAATGAAATGGTGAGGTGCAAGGAAGTCCTTCCCTAACCACTGCAGGAATGCTGGGAAAACCAGCTAAGTCAAGACAAGTCAGTATCACTCCACTCATTCTGAAATATACCTGTAGCACGAAGAAGAGGCAAGTTTCACGCTACCTTCTCCTGACAAGTAATGGTCTCAGAGAGGAGAGCTCTGCCCACCCCACCTTCCACTGCAGCCTCACATAAAGCACATAAGTCTGGGGTTTGCCATTCACCAGTCTCCACTTCTGAGCTTGCCTGCTCCAACCTTCAAGAGCCAGCAAGTCCTACTAGGCCCCATCAGCCCTTCTCCTTGAAGGGATTTCAGCAGACTCTGATTTAAAAGAAGGAAGTTGGTACGGTGATTCTTTTGATTTGTATCAAGTTCTGTTCAGCTTCATATTTCTTCAGGGCTTTATTTTATATGCTTCTACTTGCCCCAGTGACCACATCCCATTTTATGTGTGATGTAGGTTACCTTTCACGCTTAACCTCTTTATGCACTTCCATCTCTTCACTGTAAATAAATCTACCTCTGGCCATCAGCTCAGCTTTCCTCCCCTCTCAGTTTCTAGTCTATTAGACATACAACAGTGAGTGACCACCTGGGGTGCAAAGTTGGGTGGTTTTGGACACTGGAGTATGAGCAGGCATAAACTCACAAATGAAATATTTTATCTAACTGTAGAGGTAGCTACAGTTGTGCTGGTCATCCATAACCCCCTTTCTAGTCAATGTGGGTGTATATTTTAGGGTGCCTGTGTAAGAATCACTGTTTCTCTTGGCTGACTATAAGGTAGCTAGCTCCTGGTGCCCATACCAGAGACATCGGTCAGATGAATCCTGCTCAACATGTCTGTGGACACTCCCCAACTCTGTTGGACGCAAAATGTATAACCTACATCTTGCAGTCTGCTGCTGCAATAAATTGCCTCTTTCTCGCCCTTTGTTACAGCTCATTCATTTGCTCTGTAGCTCCCAGACACGGGGCATGCATGCCCTGGGCTATTTACATTTCCCTGTCTGAGTTAAAAGAGGCAGTGACGCTATTATTTCTCCCAATCAAGGCAGGAAAACATTCCCTCCTGTCAGGCAGTGTTTGACAATATACGCACAAAAGGCTACAGCTCTACTCTGAATGTTTGAATTTAATGCAGTTCCCAGCTGTGCTTAGTGGGATTGCAATTCAGACAACCAAAAGAGTAGATCATAATTCTGTTCTTCCGTTCCAGAGTGAGAGCCCAGGTTGTACCTTTGCTCCATGCAGACTACAACTTTATTCATTTTTAGTATGGTTAGATATTTAATCTGCAGAAGAAATACCAGGTCAGAAAACACAGAGGCTGTTCTGAATTATGATGATGCTGTTATCACTAAAAGCTCTTTGGTAACAGAAAACAACACAGTGTGCTGGGTACTGGACAGATATGAAATGAAAATAGGTCTGAACCCCAAGACCTTAGAGAAATGGTTGTCACACCCTGTAAATGATCACCCCCCACTAATTACCTTTCACTACGTGGCACATGTGGGCCTAGGCAAACCGAAAGGCAGGATTTTGCCCTCTGGTAAGCTGTGTCAAGTTGTGCTAATTAGGAAGCCCCAGTTCTGTTTCTGCTTCTTCCACTAAATGACCAAGTCATCTGCTAGTTAGTGACCTGTGCTTATCCACCATGTGTAAATACTCTGAGATCTCACATTGGAAGCCATTTTAAAGGTAGGTATTAATTCAGTCCAAGACTTCAGAAAATATGAAAAGACCACGATATTTGAGCAAGACTAATGGCAACATCAAAGACAGCTTTTTAAATCTAACACATAGCAGCAGAGGGGATCCAGTTCTGCTCATTGCTTTCTGTCTTGAGTTCCATCAGGCACGTCTCACTTCAGATAAGGCTTAATCTCTCCTAGCTGAAAGCCATGTCAAGAAGGACTCAGTGTAATGAGACTGCTGCCAAAATAACAAGTAGGGAATGGAGTTTCAACCTTTGACAGCAGACAGGACAACTGGCTTGGTGACTGAAGGTCTGTGGAGCAAGGGCAGGGAAAAAGAGATTCACTCCAAGAAGGTGTCTGGGCAGCTTCCTCAGATAAGCCAATAGGCATGAGTTTGTACAAGGGGAGCTTTTTATATATTTATGCATAAATGCATATGCATTAAAAAAGTTTTCTAGCTTTCAGGATAAGGGGCCTAGAGACTTTTACAGAGGCAGAGGACACTGAATGGATGTTTAGAAACAAGATTCCTGGCATACCCTGCTCACAGCACTGGAAATCACCAAGATGAGCATCCAGCCTTGTATGGCTGCTCTGCTGCTCCTGTTCACGGAAAATTAGGGAGTGTGAAATGAGAAAATATTTCTGGAAAAATAAAAGGATAATCAAATTATGCTCAAATTCATATGAAAACGACCTCAAATTTGGGTCACTGAATCACCATTCCTGGCAATTAGCCTTCCAGTAAGTCACTGTGGATGCTTTGGTTCCAGTGACTCAGTAGTTAACCTTTGGTACATAGCTGAGCTGTTGCCATCCGCAGAAGGGAGGGGGTACATAAGGCACAAGGGATTTTGCATGACAGAGGGTGTCCTTTTCCAAAAAATGCCAATCTGGATGGCAGTGATCACCTCACATCACCCTCCTAAACAACACATACACATGGGAAATACCACTCACATCCTTACTATTACTAGGATTTGAACTCCTGAAAACACTGCACAGCAAAGCTTATGCTTTTGTAGCAGCTATAAAATGTACATAAATATAACACGCATTTTCCTTTGCTTCTTCCTGCCTGAATGTACTTTGGCCCAGTTATTTCTCTATATCAGATGGCAATTTTTTGTTAGCAGTAAGTATAAGAAAAAGGCGCAGAGAATTGTACCAGGTCAACCACTCATGGGTGCCCAAAGAGACAAGCCCAAAGCTTCCAGTAGGAACTATAGGACTTGGCATTGTTACATCGTACGATCTTTGCTGTGTAGGGCTACATACCTTTGCCATATGTAGCTCTGTGTGCCAGTGCTTGCTGTTTTATACTGCAATGTGAGCTACACAGTTGCTGGAACAAACACAACATATGTCCCTGATTTTGTTTCCATGCCCTGCTCTATAACCAGAGAAAATTGTGAGACGTACTCCACTTTTTATGAAAACAGAAAGAAGCCAAAATATGTTGGATATGAAATTTTATTAGTTCCCTGGCATCATTACCCTTCCTGTACAGCAGGAGTAGCTAAGGAAAAGCATCCTTGATCTGCAGAGCAGGGACCTGACTGCAGCTGGGTGGGATTTGCTATACGTGCCTGCAGGGAGGCTGCAGAGCTACCCACATGCTGCACTGAGCCTGGGCTTGGACCACAGGACCTGCCAGGTTAGGGAAGGACACAGGACAATAGGGATAAGGAGACCCATACCCTTGAGAGTCAGCTCCACACTGAGCAGTGGAGTCCAGGGCAAGCTGTGCCCAGGTCTCCTTCCCCAGCTCTGAGGTCCATGGGACATCTCTTGAGGTTCTCACTGATGGGAAGGCTTGTGTAAGCTGATGCCCTACAGTAGGTAGTAATGTCAAGTTTGAGTATCAATTTCCTGGTGCCACCACATAAGCTCTCCTGTGGTCTGCCTACTTGACTCTTAGTAGGACAGAAGATAATCCGTGACTTCCAGCTATGTAATGAGCCCCATGAGCTCCTGGAGCTCCATGGAAGGGAGAACAAAACCTCAGCACTGCAGATGAGACCGAAACCTCTGCTAAGCAAAGCAGTAATTTGGCTTCATCCGAGTTTGTAAGACTGGAAAAAATTCTCTTGTCTCACCATTCTTTCTGCATGGGAAATTTTCTGAGCAGCGGCTTGCAAACATTGCATTTTGTTTTGGTTTGGGTTTTTTTTTCAATTCAAGTTTTGGTTTGGGTTTTTTTTCCCTCTTCAACCTCTTTTTTAAAAGATCTTTGAACATTGAAGATGAATAAGCTGATTTGGGAACACCGATGATACACGGATATCTTTAGTCAGATGTAAAACAGTTCTGCTTGTGGTTTACACATATCTCTCACTGAATTTTCCTGCCTGTTAAGAGAGGTATCAAACAGGTGAAAAGTTTTAAACCATGTAATTTGTGCAGTATAATAATAGGCCAGACTGAATATTCATGTTAAATCAGAGCACTGCTTTTTGCCGAAGTACTCCTATTTACAACAACAAAGACACCCCATGTGTATTTATCATTATTCACAACCTCTACTGCCTTCACTCTGCTCACCATCCCTCCCACATCTGAAAGAAAGTAACCTAAATTGATATTCATTCTGATTAATAAAAAAGTTAATCCCTAGGAAGTGTAGTTCAAATGCAGCCTGTATGTCAGTCTTCACTGGGTAGTCATGGGCCCTTGTTTAGTAAAATCCCAGGAGCACACTGCATTCAAGGCTGAGTTTTTTCCCACTGTTATTTCTGGTGCTTGACAAATGAGCCTGGGACTTTCACCTTAATGATCTGGCCAATTTACAAACTCTTCCAGGACAGTTTTTATCAACTGGTTGTTGCTCTTCTATTTTGCCATCAGTTGGTTCCTCTAAGAAACACTTTTTTTTTGTTTTTTAAAATCCTAAAAGCTTTCCAGTTAATATACAATCAGATTTATTTAGGAAATATGGATGCCTGCAATGCAGACATTTACCTCTGTGCTAACCATTACCTCCTCATTTCAGTCAGCACAGAGCAATAGAGTCTTTCAGGATTCTGGTCATCTCACCATAATGTAAATGCCTAAAAAGAGTCAGATGAGCCCTTAAAGTCCCTGTTTCTCCCCAGAGCTTAGAGGGAGCCTTCATCAAAGGTGTTTACAGCCAAATGGGAGTTATCACAATGTCTTTGCTCATATTCAACAGCACATATCCATTTTATAAACACATAGATATATGTACTTCTAATTCAGTTCATGAGATTTAATACATTTATAGATATTTAATTTTATTAGCAAGCAGTGATACAATAGTATTTGATTGTATTGCTAATACTATCAGATACAATGCAATACATCTGACCTAACCACTTGAAAAACTTTCCTTCTGTCCTACAGGAGGTTGGGATGGTCATTAATGGCTCTTCCTAGCCTCAAAATCTCTTATTCTTCAATGGGATTTTGTAGCTGCTTCTCTGATATATTCATCAGTGATTCATTGCCCAGTCCATGCCAGACTGAGCTACCACAGTGCTTTCCAGGGGCTGGAACAAACCAACTCGTGTTGATATCAGCAAGGAGGAAAAGACTCCTGGTCCCACTTGCAATGTGTGCTCTGATGTCTTACCTAGCTAGAAAAAGTGCACATCCATCCCAGTTTTCCTTTGTTAACACACTGGAAAGTTAATTAATTTACTTGTAGTGAGTCAAAACTAACTTGACAGTAAGCTTTGTTTTGCTGCACAATTAATAAGTGTGAATTTGTTCCATTTAATTAGTGCTCTGAGTAACTCACCTGACATCCCCTGTTTGCAGAAAGGGATTTTCTTAAACAGAAACACAAAAAAGCCATCTGTTCACCTTTGTGCAGAACCTAAAAAGATACTAGATAACTGCATTAGGCTATGGGTCTACTCAGCAAAGCCTTAACAAAATAAATGTAATTGGTATTTTTATGTTAACAGAGTGCAGTCCTAGATTAAAATAGGATGGTTATTAAAATGTTGAGGCTATTTTAATGTTTGTGGTGCTTGTATATTGTTATATGCTCCTGCCCCTTTCTGCAGATTTTCTCATATTTTTTATTATAAGGGCTTTTGAGGCTTTTAATGGTCTCTGTTGCCACCAGGACTCCCTGGGAACATCACCTTTCCCAAAGCATTAATTTGAGGTGCAATTCAACTCATCTAATATCAACCTAAAATGATGCAGCCAGAGCTCATGAAACTCCTCAGCAGTTATTTGCTTACTAGGGAAGCCTCTGTTACTTAGTCTAGGAGCTTGGTTTTAATCTCAGTTAATCTGATCACATGAAAGTCAAGCTCTAGTCTGAGACCTATCTAAGAGCTTTCCATCAGTTGGTGGGCACTCCCAAAGGAAGTGCTCATTACACTTTGAAGAGAGTAGCCAAGACAAGTGGAGTGAATAAGTTCTTATCTCTTTTTCAAGATTAGACCAGCACCATGAAAAACTAGTTTAGAGGACATGGCAAACTCTTAAATAGACAGAGATGGATGGTTGCACTCCCACCAGCTAAGCAACAGGGGCAGATAGCATCCTGTAAAGATTTAAGAACAATTGCATTTTCCTAGTAACAAGCATACAGTTGTCAAGGACCCTTCTGGGTTTCCTAAGTAGGGTAGAGCTTAATATGGGGAGAGACTTCCCACTGGTTCAAGTCAGTGTGGGAAAGGAAGCTTTTCCCTTGCTGTCAGGAGAGGTGATAGGGCAGGTGAGCCTCAAGAGAAGGATCTGCTAACTGCTTTCTCCCAGCCCTCCAATCTCACCTATTTATGCCGTGAACTCTCCATAGCATGGATTGTCTCTTGCAATACACTCTGCACTGTCTGCTGCAGAGAGATCCTGTTCCTAGTACAGACCTCAATGCAGTACAGTGGTTCAAATGATTAATCATGATGATGATACTACTACTATTAATAATAAAAATAATAATAATAGATAACACAGTACACTGAGGAAGCTTTGGGAGAAAAGTTCTTGGAAGGTGGGCTACAAATGGGACAAGGCTTTTATCCTGAATTCCTACATATGTGCTCAAAATCCTCATTTCAGATTTTGCCACCCAAACCAGATAAATAAGCCTGGAACACCAACAATGCTTACTGCCACAAATTTGTGGTATAAAAGCCATCAGCATCTCAATGCTGGACTGACCTGCAGGGAAGACGCTCGTACTGCTCACAGGGCAGGGCAAAGCACTTGATCAAGGGGATGCTTTTATTTTCCATAGCACTCTGGGAACAGAGGTGCCCTTCAGAGCTCAGAGGAGCTTTGTTCTGGCACACTGTTGTCTTAGAGAATATTACTGACATGTTTGCTGGGGATACTCAGGAGGTCAGACCAGCTACCAGAGAAGTTAATTTATAACATTTTATGAAGAATTTCTATTTTTATATGGCTTTTGACCTCAAAGTCTAAAGGAAACGTCAATACACACACACAATTCACTGTAATGCGAGGTCCAGCGAACGCAAACACGTCAGACATTTACACATCATCTGCAAGACCTTTAGAAATACACATGCACTAGCAGGGCTCTCTCTAGAGCAGTGTGTTAAAGATAAGCAACGGAGGGATTGCTTGTCAGCAATAACGGAGAGAAAAAGTCTTACTGGCAACTTTTTTTTTCATCTTCCCAGGGGTGAGAGATGAAGCAGGAGCATGCAGACACCTGAAGGAGGGGGAACCTGGGGAAGGGCACAGACTGCAATCAGAAGATGGCATTTTTCAGCTTTGCTGTGTAAGCTCAGAGAAACCAGTATCCTGTTTCAGTCCTCCCAGTTCTCTTTGATGGTCTTGTTTATGTAGATAACTCCCTCCTCCTGCAGGAAGCTTTTGGGGCAGTGACCTATGGCTTTCCATTGCTGCCAGGCTCTCCTCTCACTATGGCAATATTTATAAGCTTTCTGGAAATAGATTTGGTCAGTCTGTGAAAGCAAATCAGATTCTACCAAAAGCCTCTGTCTTTCACCCAAATGCTTTTATATCCCTGTAGCCTTTCCCTGGCACAGCAGGTGCTTCCGTGCCCCGTGAACTGGCCTTGTAGCATTCAGCTCTTCTTCAAATGCAAAACCAAACCCCACACTGCTACATCCCTGCAGAATGAGTAGAGCATTAAGAGCCAGGCTGTATTCTATATGGAAAACAAGTTAGCTGGGTTTCTTTGGTACTTTTTAAAAGCATGCTTTGAATTGAACAACATCCTGAAGTCCCAGTTCCCTCTTGCTGCAGCATTATCCTCTGATCTACAAGCTGTTAACTGATCCGCTTGCTGCTTTCAGAAAATTAAGAGGCCATGCATTTGGAGTCACAGCAGTTCCCCTGCAGGGAGCTGGGTGACTAGTTTCAAGATAACCATGTAACTAGCAGGTAGTCTACTATCATTACACTAAAATCAGAGGATGCTTAAAAGGAGACAGTTTTCATCCCAGGTCTCCAATGCACATCACAGTACAACAAGGCCCTGGACATTCACATTTCAGAGGGGTAATCCATCTCAGACAACCTCAGTTCCTAACACATTTCAGCAGCTCCTAAAGACAGAGCAGGGCTCTAGCTCCAAATACTGTGCTTGTTTTCCTGTCTAGTGTTACAGCTCAGGGAATTAAACAAGCAGGTAGCAACGTGTAGAAGGAAAGCAGAGGGTCTCCCTGGGGATCCTGCACAAGCTCTGGGCTGCTGGCGGGGGTTGGTCCCTCTGCAATGGGGCTGCTGCAGGTGGAAGAACCAGACGCAGCACGGGAAGGCTGGCCCCTGTGCCTGACCCGTTTCTAATCCCAGCACAGCCAAATACAAGAAAATGGCCTTGCAGAGGGGGACCTCTAGAAAAAAACTAAAATGGGAGTAAGAAAAAGACAAACTCAAAAAAAACCCCCAAAAATGCAATGGCAAAATGGCTGCTAGGACTCATTGAATGGTAAATTAGTGCTGTTGAAAGGAAATGTAATCCTTGCTTGGGGTTTGTATTAGGATTTGTGAATTATTATAAAAATGAGGCTTCCTTCCAAATACGCAGCTGCAGCAGACCCACCACGATTTGTTGTATGTGGGAAAAAGCCCATGTGTCCCCCTCACCCATTCTGGTTTATGACTTACCTTTCCCATATTGCGGGGCTTTGTAAAGACTGACTGGCCCTGACTACAGGACAGGACAGCAGGATTAAGCAACCCTTTGAAATCTTTGCTGCAAACTGAATCCCTTCTCAGCATGCTGATAATATAAACAGATTTGTTCTGTTGTCGCCACCACAGACAAACCATCCTTTTCAGAAAGGAAGGGAAAAGGTGTTGCTGGAAACATAACCTAAAGCAGGAGTCACAGCAGCACCAAACTGTTCAGGCTGGAGGGACCTGGGGAGGTCTCCAGCCTCTTGAAAACGGGACAGAGATTGCACAGCGTCTCTGGGCAATCTGCTCCAAGCTTAGTTATTCTCATCGTGAATATTTTTTCCCTTACATCTAATTAGAACCTTCCCCGTTTCCATTTCTGACCTTTGTCTCTTGACTTCCTGCCATGCACCACATCAACAAGCCTGGCTCCATCTCCTTGATAACCCCCTCACAGGTGTTGGAAAGTGCTGTTAGGTCCCTCCGAAGCAGTCCCTTCTTCAGGCTGAACAAGCCCAACTCCTTCAGCCTCTCCCCATATATCATGTGCTCCAGCCCCAACCATCTTAGTGACCTCTGCTAAGCTCACTTAAATTTTTCAACATGTTTGTTGTACTGGGGGTCCCAAAACTGAATGCAGTATAGATGTGGCCTAAACACCATACTTTTCCCATGAGGATTTGCTCTGCAGACATCTGTCACTAAAGCCAAAAGAGGAAGAACAAGCATGACCTCTTCTCCAAGGGCAAAAGTTCACCAAAACCCCAAACACATGGAGGTATGGCAGAAGACACCTTGCAAATGCTTTTCTGGTCTTAAACTGAGAGATGTCACCACTAACTTTAAGGTTGTCACAGGTGCAGTGCTGTGGTGTGAAACCTGCCTGGTTGGAGTTAACAGCTTCTGGTGGGCCTGGAGGTTCCTGGACCTACACACAGGCAGGAACAATTGACTGCACAGATCCTCAATAGGGAACAGCTGGTGAAGATAGCTCAGGAATGCCTTGAGCTGGGAAAATGGTTAACATCCCACTAGGACATGAAAACAACTTACAGGCATGTGAGGTGATTGCAGCATTGCACATGCTACTGCACTGGTGGAAGGAACCAGCCTTTGTACTACAGGCTCAGGATACATGAGGGCCAAGAAGAGCAGAAGACCCCTATGTGGCAAAAAGGACAACCTGTGACTGTCCTTAATCTGGTGATGATATGGAGGTCATGAACGGAGGCAGCATACATGAACTCAAGGTCTTTTTGCCAAAGCGTGAGTGACACACTAGAGCATTGCTTTGCAGAAGCTCTTTGGATATGACATGATCTCTGGGACATCCTGGAGACACTTCTGTCTGAGAGCAGTGTTAATACTGCCAGAGATATGTCCTGAGTAAGTCAGAATAACATTTTTCCTGTAAATGAGCCATCTGATGAATTGAAGCTTAGATCACCTTGCTCCTGCTCAATTTACTTTGAAACAATAGTACATTGTTCCCACGTACTACATCATCGGAGAACTCATCTCTGCAGGCTCAATTGCACCAGGACCAGGGGACCTGACTGACAGGACCAACGGCCAAGACATGAGGCTAAGGGCTCAAGATGATTGTTATTGGCAGAGAACTGTTTCCATCTGGCCTCAGAACCTTCCAGTAAATTTACAGTAATTTATCATATTCTAAGCCTTATTTAACAGAGAGCTGGTTTAATTGGTAACCTCCCCGAATAGATGGTTGCTTACATGTTCACATCTGTTTCTATTTGTGTGCATGCACTGGGGCGCATATGTAGACTTTGCCTCTATTTTTCAATACTCCTGCAACTCAGATGCTTGCCTTATATAAGGCTTGCCTCATTTGCAGATGTCTGCTGAAATTTATTAGGAAAAGGATTTTAAAAAAATGTAACTGAGATAATAAGACAGTTTATCACTTCCAAATCTAATAGCTGTCTGGAAAATTATTGCATGGCTGTTAACGTAAATTCTTGTGCTAGTAGATTTCATGTAAGGAGAAAAGCTACAACAGAAAAATCAGATTATGGGTCCAGAGAAAAGGTGTCACCTTTCCTCATGTATAAGATTGCTCTCATCTCTGATTTTTCATCCCTTACAATCCACTGAAGGGCTACACTTTGACTGCTTGATTCAAAAACTGGGGTCTCTGGTACAGAACAAGACCCAGGTAAGTACAGGATTAAGAATCTAGCTGTATGTGGGAACTCACTTCACTCTTGCAAAGCACTGTTTTATGGCTTTTTCCTTCTAGTGTAAGAAAGGACTTTGCTTTGTTTTTCAAAGTGACAGAGAAAGATGTTTCTGAGCAGCCCTTCCTCTCTTCTGAGAGTCTGTAAAAAACATACAGCTTGTACAAGTGTGAATCGGGATTGATGATCATTCAATTGTTCTCCCTTTCTCCCACTCCTACTCAGCCTTTACAGCTATCTTCTTCTTTGCCTGCTTTGCCTTCCTCTTCTCCTACTCCTTCTTCACCCAGCTCCACCTCCCTCCCTGTGACCTTTACAGCAGAGGTTGTCCATATTGCAGCCCCGTCTGGCCCCTCAACTATCAAGATTTCCATCTTAACTCCATATTTCATGATTAATGGAGATTTGCTCGCACAGTGCATTTGCCATTAGGCTCTCACTGCTTTTCTTCCCTTTCTGCTCTTTGCCACCAGCAGCCATGCCCCACAGTGGCTGCCTGCTGCACCGAGGCCACTGTGCCACCTTTAATGGAGATTTCATCCCTTATAGCCAGCCTTGGACTGCTCACCCCATTTTGAACACTTTGCTCTTTTAGCCCATCCTGTCAGTCCATCGTGGTGTTCAACTCACAAATAATGAGATCTTCAGTGTGAAGGTTTCTCTGGGTACCTGACATTTACACTAGGGACACCTGGGTCACTGGGCAATGTCCCAGTATGGGACATCTTAATTCCAGTGTGGAATAACAAGTGCCAATGGATTCATCTCGCGTGGCTTACCTCAATTGACAAGTCTTCTGCAAATAGTTATAAGGTTATAGGTAAGAGCAACAAACTAACACTGACTCACAGACCTGTGCAGTCTCACTTGTTTGTTATCCAGCCTCCCCGATTATGTCTTCCCAACCAAAGACAAAGCCCTAGAACAGAAATGATGCTTTATGAAGCTGACCTAGTTACAGATCAGCAAGCTGGTGAAAACTGCAACAGGATAAAGAAAATGAATAAACTCAATGTGCAGCTCTACACAAACCCCAGCCTAAAGGGCCTCAAGAGATCACATTAAGATGGCAATTTAAATAACATTTATGGCATTCTGCTTTGTTCCTGAGGGTTTTGAAGTCTAGTCAGCATGCTCAAAATCACTGTAAGTACATCTGAGGTTACTCTGTGTGGTCTGGCATAAAAGCAGCATAGGTGGGGGTGATTGGCAGCAGAGAGCTAGTTTATCAAGTGGTGATAATCCCAACCAGGGGAAGGATCAAAGGAAAATGCATATCATCGTTTATGCTGGTCCTTCGTCCTGCTAGCAGAGAGGTATCTAGTGGGACCACAAACCCTCTGAGACAGGGACTGTGGCCTAGATCTGCAAATACACAGAGATACCAAATTCCCACTGGCATTTCTTTGAGCATTAGGGGCCTAAATACCTTTGCTATAAATCCAAGCACCTAAAAAAAGTTTCCTATATTTAATCTCATAAGTATGCCTTTGTATATAATTTATGCATATATACGTGTGTGCATGTCTGCAATTTTACCTCTGGTGACATAAAGACGTGCCTCTGTCTGGAGACATTCCCTGGCAGGGGAACTCAATTTTCTATACTGTCAAATTGTTACCATAGTCCTGGCACATTTTTGGCCCCCAGGCCAGCAAGCACTGTCCCAGACAAACCCCAGGCATGGCTTGGGGTCTGTATGGAGCAGATACCATTGCCAATAGGCAGTCTGGATGTGGCCATGCTACGTGATCTGAAAATTTGCCTGGACCACCCCACGCAAGCTGGGCTCAGTGGCAGGGAACGGGTAGAGGCACGTGCCTTTAGCCTCATCCAGACACAGTTATTAAGCAAACTGGCCAGGGTCACAGCAAAAATCTGTGGCAGGAGAGTCAATGGTGGCTCCAGGGCCCTTGCTATGGGCCCTCTGTCCCATCAGGGAGCCAGAGCAACCTGTGGGTTGGCCTAGCATCTCCAGTCCTCAGTTCACCTGGAGGTTCAGTGAGAGACTTGGGCTGTTTCATTTTCAAGGACAAACATCTTTTTTTCCTTCCCTCTATCATAAAGCTTTGTTGCTGTTCCAAAATACCTAAGAAGCTGAAGCAGCCCTAAATCAAGCACAAATAAAAGGCCGCTACCCTTCTGCCTTATTTATAACCCCATTAATAGGAGGAGTCAAAATGCTTTGTAAATGCACCCTATCCCCTCCAGACAACAATGCAAAGCACATGCGGGCACCCCGGTACCCTGAGCGAGGCACAGCAATGAGGGGGAATCTCTTCAGGAGGCTGCAGAAGTTGCTGACCACGTGCTGCCTTGCAGAGGTGCCCCAGCTGTACGGGGTTTGTCGGCTTATGTTTGACACCGGGCCAACCACACTGGTGCTGGGGATGGCTGCCTTGGAGCACAGCACGGGCAGGGGCAGGGGTGGCGGGGATGTTGCAAGTAGAGGTGAAGCACCCAGGTCCCAACTCCAGATCTGAGGCTTGAACCACTGAATAGTATTTCTCCTCATGGTTTACCTAGAGAAACCAGACTGAGTTGTTCTGTTCACACAGATTGGATTCAGGATGTCTTTGGGCAGCAGAAATACAATGTACTGCTTGAATTGACTGTATCAGTTTGATGAGCTTAGCTGTCTCTTCACAACCCTGTATGGCTCCCATGTAAATGACCTGTCTGACCTTTGTATCACCACTTCTCTCCAACTTTCATCTTCTGTTTTCCTATTTGTCCTTAGTGAGATTTCATTCCGCCATTCTCCTGCCACCACGTGCTGGCCTAGAGGAACAAGCCCTGAATTAACACTGAGAAGGTGAAGTAGGGCCAAGTCACAGCTATTACTGCAAGAACTGCTCTAGGCCAGAGCTCAGATAAGTGAGCAAGTGATTTTGAAATCCTCATCTATTTCTCTTATGCCTTGTGTCACTCAGGACTCAAGACTCAAACATGTGGAGCAAACACCAGCATCACTGGAGCCGGAGGAACATCACCCTGAGCCCCTGCTCCTGCCCATATTTTCTCCCTAGTCCATTGCAGAGGTGCTATAACATAAAGACCTCATCTAATATAGCTCCCTTCCAAGTTGATATTCCCACTATGCTAGATATTTTGTAAATCCATTTAAGAGCTCCCCTGCTCCCAAAAGCTCATAGAAATTAACTGCCTGCTCAGTATTTATATACCACAATTGTATAGACAATGGCAGAATTAGCAACAATTTGGGTCTCTTGACTTGACTGCAGTGCTCCCACCTAGAGGACAGTGCTGCCACATGGCACTGAAAATGATGACTCCTCTCCCATTCAAGTGACATCCAGACACCCTTTGACTTCAGTGGTGCAGGCGGACTAAAGGTGCACACTGACACAATATTCTCAGGCCATTGAGTCTCCCACCCATGTTGGTGGGACAAGATTGTGTCTGCAGCTCTTACCTAACACACACCAGTAATAGCCTCCCTGGGAAATACTTCCTGCCGCCAGACTCCGTCACTATATATAACTCTACCATTAACTGTGAAGTCTAGAGGAGGCAGAGTGGAAATCAATCAACAGGAGTATTTTAACTGAATGTAAAAACACCTTTCAAAAAATAATTTTTGAGGCTGGGGGAGAGCAATTTGTTTATATAACGTTATTTTTGGATTAGAGGATGATTAATAATAATCAAAGCTGACTGTAGAAGCAATCATTTTAAAGGTGGACTAGTTTTCAAGCTTGGTAAAAAAATCTCTTCAAGTTTTGTATTCAACGTGATCCCACATGTTTTACCAAAGGAAAAGTGGGGAGAACCAACAAGGCTCTGTTCAGCTGAGAAGTGAAGAAACTGGGGTCATAAGAGCAGTAGACAGGCACAAGCTGCTGCGATCTTGGTTATCTTGCAGGTATACACACACACACAGAGCAAGATCCTGGGGACACGGTCTCCACAGCCACCTCAGAAAAGAAGACAAGATGGAGATTCATGGATGCAGCTGCATTCCCATCAGTACCTCTGCTTGTAATAATGGCAGAAGTCTGGCAAGGTGCTTTGCAAAATCTTCCCGTTCATTCTGCAGCACAAACTGAGATACCGAGCAAGCTTGGCTACAAATCTCTCTCTGTGAATGGCTTTGTGTTGGAAACTCAGTTTATTCATTGGGGCAGATGGCTGGTTTGGGACTTTTCTTTAACTGAGCAATGGAGTAAAAACAAGTCCTTTGCAATAAACAACACCTGGTGTGGCAATAAAGCCGGCCTAATTTTCATTTCCTGATAAAGCTCTGCCCATTTTCTCTCCCTCCACTGCAAAAAACTTGCAGGATCTGTCTCTCTACAGTTAATTTTAATTTCCTGGTAATGTGATTGCCTTATAAAAAGGGAAATTATGCTGAAAAATACGTGCATAGGATTTGATGTGTGTGCCAGATTAGGGGAAAAGTGCACTGCAGCTTTCTATCATTTGTCTAAGACAATGTGTGTTTACCTGCCTCTACGCATCATTTTCCGTATTTATGGGCTGAGCACTTACAGCTCCCATCAAATTAGTGAGAGTTATTGGTGTCCTTCACACCTGAAATAAGTCAGCTCATTAAAGGAAACTCATTCCAGTATACAGGGACTTTATGGCAGCATAGGACAGCCATCGGCTCCTTTCCCAGGGACATTTTCCAGTAAAGTGACTGAAAGCACAGAGGAAGGTTTATGTGCAGGGAGCTAGACTCTGCACTCAGGTACAAGCAGCAGCCTGTGGTGCAACTCAGATAATACAGATGACTTTTCTGAGATGAATCTCTTGATTAAAAGGAAGTTTTCTAGGTGAGGTACCAAGAAGGCAGTGTCTTGAATCCTCCCCTGAAATATTTGCCTTAATTTCTCCAAAGTCGTGGCTGTTGCCTGAAGTTCATCTTCCATATAAAGCAAACAAGTAGATCTACACTAAAGAGCTTGCTATACTGCTAAGCGGACCCAAATCTGACCCACCGTCTTCACTGTCTCCCTTGGTTCTGCTGAATCTTCAAGGTGCCTGAGTTTTCTGAGATACCTGCCTGCTATAAGAGAAACAAATGGACAAAAAACCACTGTAACTTTTTTTTTTGCAAGTGTATCAAAATCTTCACAAAACATTTCCAGACAGGCATCTTGCAAAATGCATGCTTTCTTACTGCTTTTTCCCATATGTTTCCCTGATAGAGGAAAGAGACAGAGCATTAAAGGAAAATCTTGAATGCCATCCTCTGTCATATTGTTGCCTTTGATTGCTGAGCGTATCAGAAGTCCAGTCCATAGCAGTCCAGCTGACTGAGATCTTCATACAGCATCTTTTCAGTGAAATCTGGATGAAACAGCCTTGAACTGTGAAGGTCCCAGTTCTTAGTCAGTGTGCTGAACAACTGTCAGGGCCAGCCTAACCACCAGGCTGCATCAGGCAGCATCTGCTGCCCTGCCTGCCTGGCACCAGCTTCGGTCACTGCCAGGGACGATGAGCTTGCTCTGCTGATTGCTAACGCGTGGCACTGTGCTGCAGAGGAGCCACCACTTTCCTTGTACTCATCCAATATTGACACCAGGACTGAGCCTAGAAACACCAGCCAAATCACAGAGAGTTCTTCTCACTGAAGCACCCACTTAGACATCCAAGAGATCCAAAATCTTCCATCTTCTGCCACCCCCTAACTACCATCAATGTCTGTGAGCCACACACCAGACAGACACTGCCTAGTACATTTACATTTACAAGCACATACAAAAGTACCTTTAGGAAATACATTAAAAAAAAAGATTATCTGCACTGGTGATCAGCTGGTGCTAGATGAAAGCCTGAACTGTCAGATACTGGTGACTAATACCAGCAAACATCTATGTGGTGCCTGAGAGGAGGAGGCAGGGGCCCTGTGCATGATTTGTCCCATGCCCCTGTCCAGCTTTATGCCTACAAGAAGGCCCCACCACTTGCACAGCTTCCCCTGACACGGAGTCCACCTCTGGCATCACGGTCTGTGGGCTGGGGTTGTTTCATTTGCCTGTAAGCAGCAAGTACCTATTATATATAATACTGAGACTGACTCATCTCCACCAAAAGTCTGACATTATCCTGCTACAGTGCTGGATCACAGGGAACCAACACCTTTAGTCAGCTTGACCTAGAAGATGGTGATGTCTTCCTCTCCATGGAGAGAGGGAAATGAATGATATAACTACAGATGGAAAAGAATTGCAGGAGGAAAACAGTAAGAAAGGCATAGGAACTTACAGGCAAAGATGTTATTTACTAAGCCAAGAAAAAACAATATTTTCTTTAATTTACAAGTGGTTTCAGTGGTGCCATAAGCCATAATGGGCCATATTAAGCAAAATCAGTTTTTCAAACAAGCCCATAATAAATGCATTTATTTTTGACCTGCTGTTCACCAGTAATAAGACACAAGGACTGTTTAATACCTTTATTTGTTTAAGGTTTCCTGCTTATTGAAAATTCCCCCTCAACAGCAGTTTAGGAGCCCGAAAGGAAGCCCTGGGGGCTGTGTAGGAACACGACTGCCTGCCTGGAACATCATTCTGGTGGTATTTTAATATGGTTCAGCTGTGGTGCGGCTAGATCACTGCTTTTACTGGAGAAATGCTGAGCTATTTCAACTACAGGTCTTCACGGAGCACATGCTCAGGGAAGCACGGTGACTGTCCGGAAAGTTGAAGTAATTTTATGGCTTTTTCACCTCACCACAAGTTGCTCTGGGCTGTGCCTATGGTCAGAGTGGACCACTCCTCAGGAGATGTGTAGTCAAAGAAATCCTAGGTGCAACAGAACTGCAGCGTCACACTAAACCATGTTGATTTTGGCGACGCTTTGACATGAAAATCTTCAGATCAGCTCTCACTGGGTTTAGATGTGTAGGTTTAGACAGACAGTTGCCAGGCTTGTTGTATAACTGTTTAGGTTTTCCGTTCCCACATGACTGTGAAATATATAGTGTAAGTTAGTACTATTTTATATCACATAGGTACAGACTGTGCCGTAGCGGTCCTGCACACTGTCCCACTGGAGGCCGTGGCAGAGGAAGGCTGCCTGCATGTTTGGGATGGCAGCTATGGTCCGGGCACTGTCAATGCCTGAACAAGTCACCCTGTGCCCAGAGGGGTGGAGCCCACTCCGGGCTTTGTCTTGCCCATGCCAAACTGGGACAGCAGCAAAGGGATATATTTAACCCATATGATGTCGGTGAATGTGGTGTTCAACCCACAGAAGGAACAGAGGAGGAGGTGAAGTGCCATCTGCTAGAATTTGCAGCCAAGAGCCTTAGAGGGAGGAACCAGAGATGTTTCAACGTCTCGGGAAACTAGGGAAATCACCATGAGGCTGAAAAGCTGCCAAAGTTCCCGAAGAAGAACAGGGTGATCCCAGGCATTGTACATTGTAGGAAGGCTACCCTGGACCACTAAAACCACTGCTTAATTTAGGGTCTAGGTCAGCAAATCTGAGGGGCCACGCTGTAATGCAGCATAGGCTTGTGAAGTAAGGTTCAGGCATTTTCCCAACAAGGTTACAGATCTATACACTATATATATTCTTGGACCCTCCTGAGACACTTGACTGTTACGCGGTATGTTGATCAATCGACATGCATGAGAGCTGTAGACATCAGAAGAAGCATTAGATGCATTAAAGGCTGTCTCACGGATGAGTCTCCAAGTGCACCTGGGTTCAGACAGTGCCACAGGGGACCTGTTTGGAGCAGGTTCCTGCAGAGATCAGGCTTTGCGCCGGCATTAAATAAATGCTTTGACTCTGACACAGGCTTTTTGCTGGTAAAATATGCAGAAGATCATAAGATCAGGAAAGTAGAAAGCAAACAGGAAAATGGCTTACCTTTGCAAAGTGATCTGGGCTACTTGGTAAAATGGCCACAATCCAAATGGATATGTTTGAATACAGGAAATTGTAATAAAGGACCAGTTTCTTTACACTGGACAAAGAAAGCATATTTCTAAGCATGGCATGGTGAGATCAATGGTTCTTTGATAGCAAAGCATTAAAACGAGCTGACATCTGCTGGGTGTCAGAGAACAAAAGTTATGGCTATTAGAAATATTCCTCAGCATGTCATAAACTTTAGTCAGAAGGGTGAGATTTGCAGAGGTGACATACTCCGTCACAGAGTGCTCCTTGAGATTTCAGAAACAGCAGGAAAGAGCAGAGTCAAACCACCAGTCTTAATTCTCATCATTGTAATTACCCCAACATTACTGAAGAAATACACAGCTTTGGACATACACCACACCAAAAGATTTGTGATGAGGTTTTGACTGACACAATTATTAACGTAGAGAATTAAGAGAATGAGAGATGTCAGAACAGCAAAAACGTACATGCCAGTCAGACAAGATATTCTGATTAATAAGAAAAAGCAGTTCAGAGTGTTATATCAATATTTCAATTTGTAAAAGCCCCAAAGGAATGACATTAAACTGACAGGAAAGGTCTTAAAACAGCAACATTTTTAACTGAACAGTGATTTGATCTATTTACTCTGTCTTTTCCTAATGGAAAATAAGAAGTTTCCCCAGATCGATAACATAGCCTGCATCAGCAAATGATCTGTTACTCAGTGAAATCATCATGCATATGTATCTTGTACGTAAATATTTGGGAAAAACCAAACTATTCCAGGCAGTATTTTAAAACATGTTTCAAGGAAGCCAGTGCCCTTTCTGAATGAGTTATTGGCAGCAGACTTCACAACTTTCTGTCTTTGCTAACTACTATATCCCCCATCCAGGAATCCAGGGTGAGACCAGAGGGCAAGTGTTTAAGATACAACTTTCTTTCATCTCAGTTTATTACATACATATTGGTCTCCCTGCGGCATCAAGCCCAGGGCCCCAAGGGCCACGTGGCAGAAAGGGGCCACCACAGGGCTCCAGCTCCCCCCACAGCACCCACCCCACGCGCCAGGCTGGGTGGAGAGCTGCAGCTGCCTCAGTCACTTGTGAGCATCCACACCAACACATTTCTCAAGTGTTTATTGTCTGATGTCCCTACATCCCAGGAAACGCTGATGTCTGTGCTGATTGCTGAGGACACTTCTTCCTGTTCCCGCAGGTCTTCCAACAGAGCTTTGTACCTGCACCCATCCCCTCTGAGCCAGGTCTTAGGTACCTCTGGTACTTGATGCCTGTGGACATCTCAGTGAGATATGGAGATGGCTTTGGACCCGCAGTTATGGCTCAGGCTCGCTGCCAGGCCACTGGTGTCTCCATGGCTGCTGGTTATCAGCAATGGAAGATGGGTTCTTCACATCCACACACACGGATGTGCTGTGCTCAGAGGGTGTCAGCCAGCACAGCAACGTCGCAGAAATGCAGAGTTCTTCACCTGACTCTGCTCTTCCAGGTAGCCACTGAACCACAACCCTTTGTAGTGGTTTATTTTGCATACTTTATTTTTTACATCTTACTCATCCAACAACACAGACTCCACAAAAATCAAACCCACCTAAGTGGCAGCATACCCTAGAGAACTACTTTGGACTCACTTCACTGAGCTTCATACACCCAGCACATGCGTTGTGGTTTGACCCCAGCCAGCAACTAAGCACCACAGAGCCGATCACTCTCTCACCCCCTGGTAGGATGGGGAAGAGAATCAGAAGGGTAAAAGTGAGAAAACTTATGAGTTGAGATAAAGACAGTTTAACAAGTAAAGCAAAAGCCATGCACACAAGCAAAGCAAAACAAGGAATTCATTCACCACTTCCCATCAGCAGGCAGGTGTTCAACCATCTCCAGGAAAGCAGGGCTCCATCACACGTAACGGTGACTTGGGAAGACAAACACCATCACTCTGAATGTCCTCCCCTTCCTTCTTCTTCCCCCAGCTTTCCATGCTGAGCATGACGTCATGCGGTCTGGAATACCCCTTTAGTCAGTTGGGGTCAGCTGTCCCGGCTGTGTCCCCTCCCAGCTTCTTGTGCACCCCCAGCCTACTGGCTGGTGGGGTGGTGTGAGGAGCAGAAAAGGCCTTGACTCTGTGTAAGCACTGCTCAGCAGTAACGAAAACATCTCTGTATTATCAACACAGTTTTCAGCACAAATCCAAAACATAGCCTCATATGTGCTACTATGGAGAAAATTAACTCTATCCCAGCCAAAACCAGCACAATATGAGACTCATTTCACTTAGCTTTATATCTCTCATTCTAGCTGGTTAGCACAGGCTGTCTTTATGGTCAATGGAGGGAAACAGGCACTTTTACCCAAACAATTTATTCTAAATATTTCTAAATGTAGTTTCATTCCAAAACTACAGAATGACCAGAATGAAATTCTGAAAATGCCAGTTTTCCTCCATGGACCGTAAAGAGGGTCTAGACAGCTTGCTCAGATACAGACATTGGTGAGATGAATCCCAGCAACAGGGTCTTAACACAACACACATAAAATTACAGGCAGCACATCAGCATGACATGCACCAGCCAGCTCTGCAGCAGACCAACATCAGTCACAGTAGCTGAGCTGCCCTGCACAGAGAAACACCATCCCCCATTACCTCCAGCAGACGGGAAGAGGGTGCAGGAGGGTCCCACCACAGCCTGGGCAGTCCTTTGGCGGGACTACGCAGTGTGTCCACTTCAGCAAGTGGCTAATGTTCCTGTGCACCATCACAGGGTGGACTCACAAGAGGGGACACAACCTGGACAGTCTTCACACCATGCATTTTTCTAAGGGCCTGCAAACATCTACTGCTATCTAAGCTCCCAAATCAGGCTCCCTTAGCAAACCTTCCTTTAATGCTTTCTCAGTGACATTGAATGTGATGTTATCCCTAAGCAAATCACCCTCAATGTTTCCTTCTTCCCAGTTTGCTGCTTTTTTGCCTCAGTTTGATGTTGCACTCACCCTCCTACACAGTCAGGAGACCAAAATCAATGCCAGGCTATTTGGGGACAGCAGACATTCCTAAACATTTTCAGTGATGCATCCAAAGGGATAATAAAATGGTTTCTGTGATAATACATTATAAATAACCATATCCTCTTCCAACATTGTACACACTAAAAGGTGACTTTTACGCTGCCTCTTTTTTAACATCTTCCTGAGACATTCATAGGCATGGAACATATCCTCCCAACTCTTTAAGACTCGGGAAAATTTTCCCATAAAGAAAGCGATAAAAGCAACATGTAAGTCTTGGTGCTTTTCCTTGTGGGTTTTTTTTTTTCTAGTTGAACGGATTTTCTTGCCTAGTCTCTGGGGATGAGATTCTTTTAACTACAATATATACACTGGTTAGTTTCCTCAGGCTATCTTTATAGTCCATGGAGCGAAATGGGCGCTTCAGATGATGCCCATTTAGGTTTAGAACCATTTAGGTTGGAAAATACCTTTAAGATCATTGAGTCCAACTATCAACCATGCCCACTAAACCATGTCCTGAAGTGCCTTGTCTACATGCTTTTTGAATACCTCCAGGGATGGTGACTGAACCACTTCCCTGGGCAGCCTGTTCCAATGCCTGACAACCCCTTCAGTAAAGAAATTTTTCCTAATATCCAATCTAAACCATCCCTGCTTGATGCCATTTCCTCTCGTCCTACCGCTTGTTACTTGAGAGAAGAGAATGACACCCTCCTCACTACAACCTCCTTTCAGGTAGTTGGAGAGGGTGATAAGGTCTCCCCTCAGCCTCCCTTTCTCCAGACTAAACAACCCCAGTTCCCTCAGCTGCTCCTCATAAGACTTGTGCTCCAGG
>VYZV01036464.1:13434-27540 GCA_013401275.1 Pandion haliaetus | reverse complement strand
GATCACTTCCCTGCTCCTGCTGGCCACACTGTTTCTGATACAGGCCAGGATGCCGTTGGCATTCTTGGCCACCTGGGCACACTGCTGGCTCGTATTCAGCCGGCTGTCGACTAGCACCCCCAGGTCCTTCTCTGCTGGGCAGCTAACAGAGGGCAGCCAATCGCAGTTTAGGAACTGCCTGAGCTTCTCCACAGCCTACAGAGGAGCCAGGAGCCACCATCTCACATGCAGCTGTCTGTAGACAGGTGAGATGGACTCCACTTTGGGTTTTGCAAAACACTTGCACCATGCTGCTGGTGGTTGCTTCTGGCACTCTGCCCAGCCAGGTGTCTGCTGCACCTTCTCCCCATTAGCAATCCAGAGTGATGCTCACGGCTGAACCCAAACCCCACGAGCCACAAGCAGACATCAGCTTAACAAACACTGAGCCCACTCAGCATGTGGAGAAACCTGCTCTTGCAAGGTAACACTTTGTTATTTTGCAAACACCACACTCCATTGCATACCCATGTGGCAAGGTAGAGCATTTGCCTGTTTTGTCTTTCTTTTACTTTCCTTAGTGAGCCCCAGGCTTGTCCCCAGAGAGCTCATTTCCCCATCCATTGCTGAGAGGGAAGGCAGTCTGAAACCAAAGTATGACAGTCTGGGACTCAGAAATCGTTTATCTTTACAGGTTTTTGTGTCATTCTGCAGACAGGCATTGCTTTTTGCCTGCCAGACTCCTGGCTGCATCCGTGGGGAGTTGGTGGCCCTGATCTGGCTGGGACACCCAAGCTCTTCAGGGCCACATTGTCTACCCTGGGTGAAGTGCAGTAAGGTGAGGACAACCCAGGTTGAGCTAAGCCTGTCTTTGGGGGAAACTCTGTGGTCCTTCTTACCCTTGCATTCTGACACCATTTCCCCTGGAACCTAGTCGTGGCCCTGCAAACTCTCTACCAGGTAAACCTGTGGACAGCTAATGAATTTTGGCTTCAGCCTGGCTCCAGCCCATGCCTGAGCAGCAGCAGCACCAAAACAGACCACCTACCTCCTACCCATGGCATGACCATCACTACTTCGACTGATTCCAGAGACAACAAACCACTCTCACCATGGTGTCACTGTTAGTTATAAATGTTTATCTATTGTTAGCACTCAGAAACACAAAAGCTACTGAGTGCCCCTTGTGCTGGGGGCTGCACAAGCTTAGGACAGAAGAGACATTTGTCCTCTCAATAGGGAATGCCTCCTTAAAATAAAACCCACAGTCCATATCACCTATTTTTTTTTTTTAACAAAAAAACACAGGCTTTTGACCTTTATTACTCAGCATTTAAATTAAGGACGATATGAACAAGAAAGCCTCCATCTCCGTTTACCAGAGATGTTCCCAAAACACAGAATGAAGTTCCCCTTTAAGAATGTGTATTCCTTATTAATACCTTGCCATTAGAAAAGTAATTTCTGCCATCATAATTGGTTTTACTAAAAATTTTCTATACAGTGCAAGGAAATGGTGTAGTAATTGCTTATTTCTTATTTAGCATTTATTTTCATAGAGTAATCAGAATTATCTATATCTGAGAAGAAAATTTGTTTATGTAATACTGTCCCCTCAATCAGTTTGCTGAAATCTCTTACCTTCTAAAAACATCTTCCTTACCTGTATTTTTCAATCCAAATCTCTTTGCTTGCATGCCATTCCCAACTTACAAACTCGCAGAAAGCCTGTGCTTCCTTCCACCCCCCTGCCCTGGGGGAATAAAAAAAGAATAGCTCAATTTAAATGTCTTATTTCAAGAAAATGAACCAAGTGGAAATGAATACAAATTTTGCTACTGTGGTGAATTGCTGAAAAAATGAAACCTGAAGTTGAAATTTAGGGTTCATCTTCACTTAGCATACAAAATACTTTCTGCTCAGAGTTCAGAATACATTTCTGCAGGTATTAATGTTTAAAGCAGACCTGTTGGGCAAGAATCTTTAAATTCTGTTTTACATTTGAATAAATGGAAGTACAGACAGAGAGAAAGAAGATTGCTGGTTTACTGTAAATATTGGACACATTTTTCTCCTCTCAGTAGAAGCAGACAATGTATATATTTCAAATTTAAGAGATCCCTAGCAGACTTGTTGTAAGTTAGCATTCATATGCAAGTGTCCTTTGATGAATTTGGCTACTTTACTGTTCAGAGACAAGAAGTAATAGGTCAGATATGAAAGATCACTCTTCCCTGAAACTGTTCTCAACACCAGTGACATTCATTGCTGACTTGAAGCAAATCCCATACAACTGCACAGCAGCAAAGACACAACAAGAAATTCTGTTTTTTCTAACAACCTGACTTTGTATCTTCTCTATCACATGCCTACAACCCAAATCAAAACCCACTGCAGTCAGTGAGTTTCCAGTGATGTGTGGAGGAGCAAACATATAGAAAAAAATTATACCTTTTGGGATCATATGGAGCTGTTTTTAGGGAGGAGAAAATAGAGGATGGAGATATACCTGTGAGTGAAGTGTAGGCAGCAAAACATAGGGACAGTTTTTATAAGAGTATAATATTTATAGAACCAAGGCACAAACAAGATCTTTTCATTTAGCTTGCAAGTGGTTTCTATGCCATAAGAAGAGACAGAGCCATATTAAGCAAATTCAGCTTTGCCAGCAAGCATGTGAACAGGCATGTGCATTTCTGCAGTGCCAATTAATGGCTGGGTGAATGCCATAGGACACCTAAGAACTCTGAAATACTTCTGTTTGCTTCATGTTTTCTGCTGATGGCAACTTTTCCTTTGCCTGCTGTGTTATGGGCGAGCCATTCCCCACCCCAATGCCTCTGGCACAACAATCTGCAAAGAGGTGGCCAACTCACGCCTCACCTCCCAAAAGGCAATGTGAGGCACATTGCCTGGATCCACATAAATGCATTGAGAAAACATGAATTCAAGCCAGAGGTGTCTGACTGCAGCAGTATTCTTAGGATAAAAAGTCAGTGAGACTCTCAAAAGTGCCCAGCACAGGTTTTTGTACTCCTGTTGAATTCAAATAAATCAGAGGTAGCTCAATACAGGCTGAAGTTCTGCTTCCGAGAGGCTCATTTCAACTTGGTAAAATTCAATTACTTTTCCAGTTGCTACCTGACAAATTTTGTACATCCTTTTCCAGATTTAGGAACTGGTATTTGTACAGCATTCAGTAAATCAGAGCCCTGGAGTCAGGGCACGTGCTACCACCATAACACACAGCAAGGAGGATGAGTAACCATTTCATGACTTATCAGAGACAGAATCAGTGCAAATCATAAAATTACTGTTACATCAGAGATTGTGATAAACATGCCAGCTGTTAAAGGAGAACTGTCCCCATTGTTCTCGCACTTAGACATTTGCTGCTTTTCAAACATTCAAGTCCATTTCTTCTCTTTAATAGTGTGTTGATCGATTTGATGCTGGAGATAGTGTGTTTGTAAAGAGCATTTTCTTTCCTTTTGTACCCCTTTCTCACATGCACCAGCCTGTAACAGTAAAAGATTACACAGTATAATCATCTATTATTTTCTACTCTTTTTTTTTTTCAGTGATATCTTGGCTGCTGCACAAAAAAGAACCACTTTTATTACTTCTAGGTAAGCTGATAAGAGAATTTTTCTGTCCTACTGCAAAGGCTTCAACTTCTATTTACTGCAAAGGCTTCACTTTTATTCACATTTCCAATCAATCCTGGAATATTGCTCCATTTACAGAGGTAATGATTTTTGGCATAGAACTGAGCATTTTATTTGTGAGATTTGCTGTTTAGGTCTAAACTCTTCATGGTGCTGTTGCAATACTAATACATGGAGCTGAAGTCAATACAGGAAGGCTGAAATCCTAATTTGTATGGGGAAGGCAGAGAGGGATTTCAGTGAACGCACCTACAAACTAAGTTTCTCAGGCAGGCTGTTCCTGAAGGACAGCACCTATGTGCCTAAGCGTACGTTGTCTCCCACATGAACCCAAAAGAGAAGCTGCATATTGTTAAAATGCCCTGACACTGCAACTGCAGGTTTATTTCTAATAATAGGTTTTAGGCTTCCCAGCATTGCACACATGTTGCACAGACCCCCATCCAGCAACTGCCTCCCAGGATCCCCACGGGACTACACAAGCTGAAGAGTTTCACCCATTAATCTCTGCCTGTAACTTCTTGGCTGCAGCACATCCTGTGGAAAATCTTTCAGTCCTGACTGTCAGATTTCTAGTGACAGGGAGTGGATTTTTTAAAATAAAAAATTCACAAAGCAAAAATAAAGAAGGTGAATCAGGGGTGTCAGCTTCTATACTTATAATTCACCACTTCACTCTGCTACTGTAATCAAGGTTTATTTACTGTAATTAGTTTTAGCTCTTTATTCATGAGTAACCACAGAAAAAGAAAACCAACCCAAAACCCAATCACTACTTTTGGATGCCATAACGTGGGGAAATGCTCATATTAAAAAAGGATAAAAGAGGACTTCCCCTGCCATCAGAGAGAGCCAGAGACAGCAAGTCAAGAGGCATGACCCATGTGAGACACTAGCTTGGGGTGCAGACGGGCAGAAGCTGAGTGCTTCGGTGGTGCTGCCTTCTTGTGTGACTCTAAGCAAAACAATTTTATCCCTCTTCAACTCTCATCTGTAGCCTGGTGATATCAGCAGCTTCCCATCCTTCCCCCTCCTCCTATCCCACTTATTCGCATGATGAACTCTTTAGAGCCGCATCTCTATTTTGTTATCTATTTGTATAGTGCCGACACCAGCTCGGCCGCGTGCACAGAGCTGCATCAGTGTCAAATCCCTGATGCAAACCAGGGAGGAAAAGTCAATCCTGAGAGCTGCCAGCTCAAATTCCCGCCCCATGCCTGCGTCTCCCTGCTTCTGCAACGCAGGTAGCACGTAATAAAATGCTCTCGGTCTCAAGTACGCATCCCTGAGCAAGTGTGAGGTTTCTCCTCCTGCAAAGACCTTCAGGGGACTGGAGGATTTCACAGGCATTTAATTCACTTCAGATTTTACCTGAGCATCTCAAAATAACAGCAAGAAGGAAAAACTACTTATGGTATAATTAGATATGCCAGAAATAACTTCATGTTTTTCCTGACACTCCTTAAATTACTACTCATGGGCATAAAATGCTGTGAATAAGCTAATGAAATGATTCATTTGTTCATTTGTCTATACATATTGATAACTATATGCCAAGAACCCAATGATTCATTAAGAACCTCATTTATTTTAAGGAAGCTACTGTCATTCATAAAGCTGTGGCCAGCTGCCATGCATCCTTTCACCTTTCCCTCCTGCCTTCATAAATCTCTGATTAATGTCTCAAGCAACTTAGGCATTTTAGTGAGGAAAACAGCAGCATCTGTTTGGAGACAGCTGCTGCTCATCTGCTCACCTTGCAAAGGTTTCTTGGCCCCTGCTCCTTCCCCCACCCGTTGCATCCTGCTGATGCAGCTCATTACTTCTAGCCTGCACAGTCATATCTCATCATCATTTGGTGCTTTGCTATTGCTCCGTATAGGAGGAGAGAAAGCCATAGCTCTCCTCCTCTCTTAATCAAGCAGCTAAGATTAGTCATAAACCGGATCATTTGCTTTCAGTATGATATTGAACAAAGCTGTTAAAAGTTGCCATTATTCCCCATTATACGCAAGGTGCACCCAAGAGCTGTCCCTCTGCTCCAGAATTTGGCAGGGAGGCCACCAGAAACCAGTGAGTGGCAACTTTCCTATCCGCAAGTACTGTCAGTGCTTATCCAGCCTCTCTGGATATTTCTGAGCATCCATGTGAGACAAGTGAGTCGGTGCCATTATCTCATTTTGTAAGTGGGCTCTTGAGGCACAGAGCTGAAATAACTGTTCAAGGTCACACGTGAAGCCTAATCAAGAAATGGAGCATGTATTTTCCCCTCCCCTAGATTAGATCAAGTCTTTCCATTTGAGGGGGGGGGAAGCGAATGTCCTGGCCCAGCCTGCTTCTGGAGTTGCAGGAGGTTTCAGCAGGATAAATAGAGATGGGTTTGTCTTGGGAAAACCTCCCCTGCTTCTAAAGCAGGTATCTCCAGTTTTCTTGGTGGAGTACAGTGCTGGGGTCATTAGGACATACTATTTTGGGTTCAAAGGAGGTAAGCGCACAGCCCCAGTACACACAGAGAAGAGCACTTCTACATCAGTTGTGTAGGCAAGTCCTCTTCTTTCCCTATTGTATAGGTCCTCTCACAGCCAACCTGCAACAGGACAGTATTGATGAATATGGTAGGATCCATTGCTGGCACCACTGAACAACATTGCCACCATCTGCCAAACAATGTCACACAGTTACTGGTCTTATTTTGCACTGCAGTATTTTCAAACTATGGCCCATGTACCCTTGAGGTCTGATTAGCAGTTTGTAGCTGGCAGTATTAAACACTCACACTTACAAACTCATCAATTAGAAGTTGGATGCTATGGACACCTGGCAGTCCACCAAATGCTGCAAGGGTAACAAATGGGTCATCTCCAAAGTGGTTTGGGATTGTCTGGATCCTTATCACTAACAGGAAAAATATCTGCATCCTAGCTTGTGTTCCAGGTCCATATGGCATGCATGTTTTATCAAAAGATTAATAAAGTATAAGAAAGATACTGGGCTGCCAAGAGAAGCTGAGTGCATTACAAGGAATGGAAAATATAGAGCAAGGGTAGCAAGGAGCCATAATGGTGGAAAATCATGAGACTCCTGTAGAGTGCAACTTTGACATGAGGTGAAGTGTTAGTTAAATCCTCTATCGGTGTTTATAGGAAGGAGGATAATCCTGTGTCTGGGTATGCTCGGAAACATCCCTTGGTCTGGATGACCTCAGGAAGTCACTCTACTCTTCAGGTCTCCAGAGTGAGCTCCAGGACTTCTCCTGGCCCTTTGCTTGCAGTGCCTTGGTGCTGCAAACATTCCATGCTTACAGTGGCTGCTGTGAGCCCCAGCATGGGAGAGCTGAGCAATGAGAAGCACCCTCTGACCACAACTCCCTGGGACTGATTAAAGCCTTTCCTACTATCTTCCAGTTTACTATCTAGATTGAAGCAACACATGTTCAAGGACACTGGTGCACTAAGTGGGACTGGAGTTTTGTGGCAATGACTCTGTAGTCTCACTAGCTCACAAATACAAGGCTGACGAATAGCACTGAGATGATCTTTATCCTGCACACCTCTCCTTCATGCTGTGCTATGCCCCGTGTGGGATGCATCACTAGGACATGTTCAGAATGAGAATCAGAAACCTGCATAGTGCTTTAGCTGTGCTTTAGAACATTTGTTTCTTCTTCTGCCACCTCCCAACTAACCAATGTATGAGGCTTCAGGTGGAAAAAATGTTTCTGATTTCATTAGTTGTGTGTTAACCTGGAGTTGTGAAGCAACTAAAGGAAAATTGAATTGTCTGGCCCTTTGTGTGCAAAATGATGGAAGCAGATAAGATTTGTGCTGCTTGGCCTTCTGTCAAACAATACTGAAATTACTTCTGCACAGGAGCAACAGCAATGTATTTAGTCCTTGACTCCCCTTACACCGCCCAGGTGGAGTTGATCTGGCACATCCTGGTATGGGCAATCGAAGGTTGCAGGCAGAATTTCTCTTGCTGGTGTCTTTCAGGAGCAACTGTGCCCTAAGAAAGCGTAGTGCCAATTCTGCAGAAACGTTTTATCAGCATAATATGTAGATGGAACCCAGGAACAAATTCAGGGATCTCACATACCCAGATCCAGGCTCATGTCACCCTAGGCTATTACTTATAGAATCATAGACCAGCTCAGGCTGGAAGGGACCTCAGAATGTCATCTGGTGCAACCTTTTGTGGAAAGGGGAGCCTAGATGAGATTATCTAGCATCCTGTTCAATCACATCTTAAAAACCTCCAGTGGTGGGCACTTTGCCAGATCCCTGAGGAGGTTGTTCCACTGATTGATTGTTCTCAATGTAATAAATTTCTTTCTTATATCAAGATGAAAGTTTGTCCCATGACCCTTGTTGACTGCCCCATCAGAAACCCATTGCTCTATTCATTTTTCCAGGGTGCTGTTCCCTCCGACTGACTTCCACCCCAGCATGTCAGGATACTCGACAGACATTTGGGATGTTGAAAGATGCTGGTACCTGCTACCCCTGCAGCAAACCACTGGCTTCCCTCTCCCACTGCTCCTACAGCAGCCATTTCCAGGATGTGTGGTGAAAATAACTTTCCAGCACTACACACCAGTGCGAGATTTCTACAGTCACTTTAGCATGATTTTGTCATTTCATTTTCAGATATAAATGCTTTTGTTTATGGAAGGACCTGGACCGTCATTATCTGCAGTCCATCTGCCCAGGGACAAAAACTCACCTGTACTTACACACATCTCACCTCAGCTTCTTCTAAAACCTCTTCCTGCTATGATGCTTCACCATCTGCAGTACAGTGTTAATGCCCTGCACAAGGAGAGAGGGGAAGGGATCTTCTGGCAATGACAACAGTAGAGGCACCAGGTGCTCGTTTCACATCTGTCTCATGCCTTGGGCCACCTCATTGTGTCACATCCCCTCTGTACAGATGATGATTCCTGCCTTCTGCTACTCCTGTTTCAAACAGGGCAGCTGTGGCTCTTCAGGCATCCCTCCACTGCCCCAGCACTGATTAGAGGCTGACAAGGACCACAGACACATTTAGGTTACAGGTGTGAGTTGTAGCCATCAAGTTAATACAACTAAATGATGATTTTTCATCAAGTGAGCAATCAGGTGAGCCATACATTAATTAGTCTCCTCCACCTGTCCCAGTTGTGCTCATGGTTGGTTCCTGACGCTGAACTGACAAGTAACTCACTGCACTGGCAGCACACGTTCACTGAAAGGCGAAGGCTGTATCCTCCATCCAGGGTAAGTGTTTCTGATTTATGCAGAGGGATACAGGTTTTACATCCATGCCTATTAAATCACAAGACACCAGATCCTAAAGCCCATCAGTAGAAAGTTATGTATTTGTTCTAATATTTGTAGAGCTCCTAGAGGGATTCACTTCTATATATTTCCCAATCTGAGCAGCTGGACTTGTGTTACTAAGCAAACTAACTTCACAGCAAAAACATACAAGAGAAAGTACTCGCAAGTTTCAAAATCAATCTATTTTCCTGTGAAAGTTTGATGGAAATAAAATTGAGACATTACTTTAGGAGGACCCATATAATTCATGTCAATAAAATATTTATACCAGCTACATATGTGAAAGAGAGAAACTAAACTTCTATAGTTCTCTTAAATTTAATAGAATTCAACCAATAACTGAATTCATTTGAAGTGGATATCAGTAAAATGCTTTTATATGTGATTCTAAATGAAATTTTGTTTCCCTTTGATAGCTAGATTTGCCTACAGGCAGATTTATCTCACTGAACTTTGGCTGTTCTAAAAGACAAGCACAAGTCCAGTAGTTGTCTGGGCTATTCCCCTCAGAAGAGGAAAACGGGCTCCTCCAAAAGCGGATGCTGCCCATCCTAACACAGGGACTCGGGTGGGTGCAATAGCTCACCCCCGGAGAGGTCTACCTTCCTCCACTAAATATGGGCAGGACTGATGTGGCTATACACCACAAGTCTAATTCTCCCCTTAATTTAAAAAAAGTAATGACAGAAAGCTAGAAAAAAAAAAAAAAGCAAACCGTTTTTAGTAACAACAAAATGAGCTTGATAAAGCTTAACAGAGTATCTTCCTTAAAAACCATCGATCAAAGGTGTATTGGCTCAGACATTTATTGCTTTATCTGCCTCTGTCTGTCCTGTAGCTTTCTGTTTGACAAATTTAAAAAGTTATTGTGGTTTCCACTGTAAAATAGTGGAAGGTGTAATTGAAGGATGTTCTCAGGTTTTAAATTATAGGGAGTATTACTTTGCTGTTGTTACTACTGATTTAATGATGATTCATACCCAAAAGAGATTCTGACTCACTATAGTTAGCCTCAACCAACCAGATTACTTTTATTTAACAGCCTACAGAATTAAAAAGTGAGTTTTAAGGAAATCATTTATAACAGACTTAGATCAAGCATAAAATCAGTTGATTAGATCACCCACAAGAAGGATGATTTCTACTTATAGAAGTTATATAGACTGAATTACCAAAAGCACAAGGCTAAACCAAACCAAATGTGACCTTTCAGGATGACTCTTTCCATAAAAATACCTGTCACTTTTGTGGAGTTAATAGCAAAGGAGACTCTTCATGACACTGTCACTGGGTCTGTTCAGAAGCTGTCAGCAGCAGAAGAAACCATTTCAGATAGTAAAAGCCAATGCTACAGATTTTCATGCACATTATGTCAAAGCTTCATTTCCATAAGATGACACCAAAGTCTGCTTGGTGTAGACTTGGTCTACACATGACATCCTACTTCAAAACCCAGGTGCAAAAGGCCAGAACAGTCAAACTCAGAAGAGAATAATGAAGTCTTCAAAGGATTTTAACCCCATAACTGCCTTTAAATGGCAAGGAACGCTCTCACCATCACTTTATTTCCACCTCTCTCCCCTCAGACCACTGCTGTTGATGAGAGCAGCCAGAGGGTCCTGCAGCCCTTGCAGGGTTCATGGAGGAGAGCACTGCAGTGGAGCTGGGAGGTGGGTTAGGATTAGCCTGTGTGGATTGTCCCATAAAAGAAAGCCAAATAAAAAAGCATGTGCACTGGGGAGGTATCAGCACATGAAAATGAACTGCCCAAATAAACACCTCATGTGTTTAAACTGTTTATCCAGACAAAAAAAAATAGACTTAACTCGGACAAGTAAAATGCTGGAGATCCAAACTCAGACATACACATTCAAGCTGAAGCTAAGAAGTTCAAGAGGGCTTTTTTTCCCTCCAAATCACTGCTTCCTGCCTAATAAAAATGTGTCATGACAAATATGTTAAGATAGATGAAGAACTTAGTATTTTGAGAAGCTGTCCCGGGAATCCATCAATCAAACTTTGCCTTTGAAACACTGAAGTGATTAAATCTAATGTTTGCTCATAATTTTTAATGGCATAACAATAAGCCATAATAGAAAAAAAAATTATTATTTAATCTGAAAGGAGTTGGAAAGAGAGATAATCAGACTAATAAGAATTCTTATCTGTATAGTAACCACAGGAAAGCCAGATCAGAATGGATTAGCTATATGCATGTTTAACTTGAAAATGTTGTTTGTGAGATGTGTTTAACCTACAGGCATAAAACCATTTTTTTGCTTTGTTATTTAAAAACCAGTTTAGGGCCCACATGACAGAGCTAGCCAGGGAAACTTAAAATGAAATACAGAAAAGGATTTTGGCTATTTGGAATGGTTTTAGGGTGTAATATACTATGCTCAGAGTAGAAGATTTGAGTCACTGCATATAAGGGCATTTAAGGTCACCTTCATCGGGGAGAAAATAAAATAACTGATCTTTTTGAAAAGGTCTTCCCAAAAAGCTGAGCAATGAGATTTTTGCTTTAGGTGTATGTCTAAGAGCTGTTGGGTGGACCTGAACAATATGCTGAGGATGGCTTGAGTGATGGCTGTTGGCAGAGTCATTTGAAAATCAGTTAAAAAGTATAGATTTAGCATTGTTTATTTAGACCATGTCAGAGATAGCTGCAGCACCTTATCAACGTGAGAGGAGCCAATTACCAGTGCTGACCTCAGCCACCCTGCACAGGCTACAGAAATTGCCAGGGGCTTCTGCAAGTGCGGGAGTTTTCCTGTGTGATGCCCATCACCAGTTAGGAATATGACAGTGCAGGTCTGGAAAGGTCTTGAATGAAATCCCCAATCAACTGAATTTAATCAGATCTTTGCTGTGGCTTTTTTCAGTGAGCCCTGCATGGCACCCACTAACATCAGGGAGGGCTTCACCCTGGGGAAGACAACTAGTAGAAGTAGACGTCTGCAGTGGTATCCCTGTATCCACAAGGAAAGGAAAAACAGATAAGCAACAACAGGGCATTTCTTTTTTTTTTCTGTTCAAATGAATTATTAACATGCAATGCTTTGTCTTGTTCTGCAAATTACATTTTCTCACACAGCAGTGATTTTCCTAAAGATACCATTTATCTCTGGCCATGTCACCAGCACTCTTCGCACTAGCTCCATTTCCAAGTTCGACAGCTTGCATGCTAATGCCACTAAATATTGGGGAAGGGGTTACCTTTTACATCAACCACCAGTTCAAATAGCCACAAGCCTGACCCAAAGTTGCGTATTTATGCAGTTAGAGAACATGGCAAGGCTTCTGAGAAAGCAGATAGACATTTTAACCTGGTTTCATTATTTACGTTATCTTTTAGTCAATGCTGTGTGCATAATTGGCCAATTATCTTCTGCCTTTACAAGAAAATCCTTACAACTGCACAGGGAGAAACAAGAAAACCCTTTCACAATGGATTTTAGGAAATTACATATGAAGTCAGATGTTCACCTGACAAAAAGTCAGTATATGCTTCTCATTAATTGCACAATATTTATGCCAAATGAAGAAGTGGCCCACTCTCTAAGGAAAGCTTCAAAAATTCAGTAACCCTGAAAATAATATGTGAAATCTTTCTTTTTTTCCCCAAAGTATGGAGCTTCTCTTTAAAATTCTATAACTCTTATTTGCAAGGTAAGTAATTTTCAGTCTTTAGCAAACACCAGATATATCTTACAATCTCTGGAAATGCCTCCAGTACCACTCGTGCCACTGTGAGGAATTCCCAATTTCCTGAGGATAGTTAGTGGTGATGCACAAACCACACACGCTATCCCCTCCTCACTGCCCATCTGTTCATGCAGACCTAAACCACAGTCCCTGCAAGCAGTCACTGCTTTTCAAGTCATTGGCTGCTGGTGATGCTCTGCAGCAACATCTGCATCTGCTTGCAGCACCCGCCAGGCTCACTCTTTGCCCAGGATGCAAAGAACGAGGAAGGAGCACCGAGTGTGCAAGGAAGGAGATGGTCTTGGTGTCCTAGTCTTCTCAGGAGGAGAGGATTGAGACATTTTCCTCTCCATAAAGTCACAGAACAGCCAGAGCAGGGGGTGGTCCTGCTACCATCTCAGCTGCCAGCACCTGCCACACGACTTCCAGGCACCTCCCCTGAGCTGCTGGGAATGGGGGAACAAGTTGCAATACGCTGTCATGCAGTCATTTATCAAGAAAAGCTATTGATGTCTCATTGTATATGTATTTTTGTGCATTAAATATTTGTTTTCCCCTACCAAACCTGTAGAGAAAGAGATGCAACAGCTAGAGGCTTTGCAGGGTGTGGTACAATGAAAATATAAAAAATTAAGTTAGTGTGGTGATTAGGTGGAACTGGGTTTTCAACACTTGTTCAGCAAGCCCTAAATAATTAAGCAGTGATGCTTTGTTTCCTGTGAATAATGTACTCAGTCTCGAACTTGTGCCACTAAAAACTTACATTGCATCATTGTGAATTTTCTGCTGTACACAACACTAGCAGTGATGCTTACAGATAAACATCTAATGGGGTTTGGGTATGAATTTGCTCTGCCTGTGCTCCAGTATAGACATAACCTTATGAGTAGCACCTGCTTACTTGATTGCCTGAGACAAATCAGGAGTCCCAGCATTTGCTACTCCATCCTCTTCCTAATAATTCCTAGGCACCCCAATTTTGTTTTTTGACCACTGTTGAGGAACCAAGCTGTTATGGGTTTGTGTGGCGCAGTTTTCCTTGGTGGCAGGGGAGGGGGGGCCGCAGAGGCGGCCCCTTTAAGAAGCTGCTGGAAAATTTGCTGCCCCAAAATGTCGGACGCGACAAAATGTCGGACCTGCCTCTAGGCGGGGAGTGACGGTGGTAGCGCCTCTGGGAAACATATTTAAGAAGGGGAACCGGTAGTGTGGGGTTGGGAAACCTGAGAGGAACATCTCTGCCGACACTGGAGTCAGTGAAGAAGGAGGGGGAGGAGGAGGTGCCTGAGGAGGCTGATGGCTCTGCAGCCCGTAGTGAGAAGGCAGGCTGTCCCCTGCAGCCCATGGGGGTGAACGGTGGAGTGGAGGCTCCTGAAGATGGCCGTATCTCCATGGTAAAAACCGCGCTGGAGCAGTGTGAGACTGGAGAGCAGCCC
>VYZV01036464.1:883-13332 GCA_013401275.1 Pandion haliaetus | reverse complement strand
AGTAAAGGAGCAGCAGAGACGATGTGTGGCGAGCTGACTCAACCCCCATCCCCTGTTCCCCTGCGCCGCAGGGGCGAGGAGGTAGAAAGCACCGGGAATGGAGCCGAGCCGGGAAGGCAGGAGGGGTGGGGGGAGGTGTTCTGATGTTTGGTTTTTTTCCCTTCCTAATAGCCTTGTGTTTTGTTTTTTATTTGATTGGTAGTAAATTAAATTGATTTTGTTTCTTCCCCAAGTTGAGCCTGTCTTTTGCCCGTGACCATAAGTGGGGAGTGATCCCTCCCAGTCCTTGTCTCGACCCACGAGCCTGCCTTTGTATTTTCTCCTCATCCCAACGTGGCCATGCGAGGGGGTGGGGGGTGAGCAAGTGGCTTCGTGGTGCTTTGTTACCAACTGAGCTGAAACCACGACACAAGCCAATGTCTTCATAACACAAGCTATCATAGCCGAGGTACATTACTCCTGCATGGTAATGGTCAGCTCAGAGCCAGACATTTTGCACATGAAGTTAGGATTGGTTTTCACCATGTATATCCCTGTACATTTACGCATATTGAATCTCATGTTTTTCTGCCCAGTCACTATGCCTTGAAAGATCCTTCTGGAATTCTTCACATTTGGTCTGAATTTTTTCTGCCCTCCAAAGTTTAGTGTCATTATTATTCATTCCCCTTTTCAGTCTGTTATGAACACATTGAACAAAGCATTCAACTGCCTTAGCCATGACATCTTTCCCTCCCTCCACAGGTTATTCATTCCTCCCTTCCATGTAAGTTAAAAGAACTGAATTTTGCAGAAGGATGAAAGATAGAAATTGCAAAGTCAAGGTGTAGAAAAAATATGAGCAGAAAGAAGATTACATGACAATACATACAGCTGGGAAAGGAGACAGCTTTCCTCCATTTTACATTGTCTACCTGGGACACAAATGGGGCTGGATCCGTCCCACATGCTCCCCTTCCTGCACTGTGGTGGGACAGCACAGGGCCACCTCTCTGTGACCCGGCTCTATGCACATGTTCATGTGTGCCTGCAAAGGTGACGGTAGCATTTCAGTGCCGCCCTGAAGAAGGGGCTCAGCTTGCCTTAGAGCTGAGCAGTGGCACCATGGTCGGTGCCTGCAGCAGCACCCAGAAAGGGGACTATCTTGCTTGCCAGCAAGTGAATTATTCTGAATGAATAAATCCACATCCTAAAGCCACCCAGAGCCTCGTGTCTTTACAAAACAAGAGCATCTCTTCAAAACTAATTGCTTGAGGCTCATTGCTGATCATTGCCTCTTTGGCACATCAGGTCCCAAGCACGCGGGCCACGACTGCTTCCCAGTGGACCAGAGAAACACTGCATGGCCCCTGAGAGCAGCTGCCTGTGGGAGGGCAGCCATCAGCAATGGCACTTCTGCATCACATCTTCATGGCAGAAGGCCTGGGGCCCTCCAGTCATCCCCTCCACGCTATGGAAAGGAAGGTGGAGGTAGATGAAGCTCTGCAACATGTGCCAGGTTCCTCCTCCATGCCTTGGAAAAGCACCAGCCTCCAAACGCATTACCTTTGCTACCTCTTGCAATCATTCACACATCTCCTCCTCTGTGCCCAGGGTTTATCTACCATTATAGTCCACCTCAATCTATTCAAGCTCCAACACCCAAGCGATGCATCAAGTGTCAGTTTAAGGGAATAAGATACAGGATTTAGAATAATAAAATGAAATTCTGGAAGTCCATGAGATCAGACTCTGTAATCTCACAGCTGCTCCAAATCCTTAATAATAAAGTCCCTAAATACACCACATCTTAAGATCAAATGTCATCACAACCAAGGTACATTGTATTTATAATAAATTCTCCTAAAAAATGTATTATTAATCAGCACAAATATTGCCAGTAGTGCATCTAACAGGAAACTTCAACATTTTATCTTTTTTTTTAAATGTGCATTTCTTATGGAACAAACTCCATCTCTGCTCCTTCTGGCGCTTTTCATTTGCATCTTTTCCGCTCACTCAAGTTAGACTATTGTATTACACTGAAGGGATTACAATAATCTCTCTGCAGACCTAAATCTAAATGAAACACTTTGGCACTTAAATGGAATAAAAGAGGTCTTCCAGTTAGAGACACATAAAAATCAGCAGGTATCAGGCAAACATTTCCATTTTGATGAAACTACACTCTTCACTGGGAAACTATTCCACCTGCAGATTGGATTTATTCTAGGTAATAATTATCTGTGAATTGCTGCAAAATACAAAACCATTAAAAATTCCCACATGCAAGTGATGACTACCATCTGGTTCTGGTCATTCACCTGTGTGAGATGGCTGGCTTACAGCACAAATGTAGGAAACACCTGGACCATACCAATGAAACCAGCCCATCATTCTCAACAACATGGAAGGGAGTTTCCCCATCTGATTTGCAGGAGTGCTGCAATGTCTGCTGGGTCTCTCCCGAGGGCTCAGCTGCTAAGCAGCCCTGGTGCAAATAGCGTTGTACTCCAGGAGAACCTGCTAGCGAGACCCAGGAGACTGCTCTCTCTTCCAAAGTTATAACTAACAGTTCATGTATTTTCATTTTGCCTTCCTGTTTGCTATTCATTTATTCAGGTTCACACCAAAACCTCAAAAGAGATGCCCAAGATTTTACAGCAGCCCTTCCAGAGGTTACAAAAAAATACAAATAAATTTTAATTGCTCACCAAGCTGCAAATTCCTCATTCTGCCTCCAAACCATATTTGTTCTCAATCCACCTTGTCTAAAACAACAAACATCACGGGCATCCCAACCAGGTTCAATTCAGCAACATGTCTGTGTTTGGTCTTACAGTGCACCAAAGGCATTCTCTCTGTCCAAGACCCGATGCTCTGAAACAATCTCTGAAAGTCTCCCTTCACCTGGCTCCTTTTCTTTCTCCTGGCTTTCAAGACCAGGCTGTAACTGAGCCATCAGCAGACGGGTGACAGAAGGCTTCTCTGCTATGGCTGCATGGCTCGCTGGATGCTTGCCTTCTCTCTCAAACAGCAACTAAGTCTCACCATTCTCTTTTTTAATTATCACAGACATCTAAATACTTTTTCTTTCTATCAGCATCCTTATTAGAGTGAGAGGGTCTGAATGGGTGACTCCTGTTCATGGTTCCTCTGTACTTAATGCTCCTGGTCTCATGGGCTTTCACTGCTGGTGATAGGTTTAAGCACCCTCATCCTCACCATGATTTCCTTCTATATTGGTCGCCAACCTCTGCTCATCTCAGGTCTTTGTGTTTTCTCAGTCTTGACCAGAGCTGGGGACAGTTTCAATGACAACCTGAAAAGCCTCTGTACAAAGGCACAGCAGATGATAACCCCAAATAGGAAAGCTTTCATGAAATGGTAGGCACCAACAGCCTGAAGAACAGATTGCAACACAATTTTGATTCTCTCTAAGCCTAATAGTTACATTTACTTTTTAAAACACAGATTGGTACCTTACTCCCTATGAACTCTGTTTACAAATTGTCACAAACACTTGTCAGCAAAAATTTTCCAGTGTTTAACAAGACCGGCCTCATTTCATGCTCAATTTTAAGTGTTCAGAGTACAAGGTGTCCTCAGACACTAACAGGAAGGAGCCCTCTCCAGCAGTTGAGTTCCCATAAGACAGGATTGAACTTGCAAACAGCAAATCTCAGCTCTTGCCACAGCTGCCGAAGGGCTTTTACCAGCTCTGTGTCAGCCTGGATGTTATCTGAGTACTGAGATGGTGCCATAGGGTTGAGCATCAGCGCAGTCTGAGGAAATACAGGGAAATGAATCCATCCTGAACCGTTCTCTGCCCCATTGGAAATGACTCTTCATCACCCATCCCTGGAGCTGCTGGCAGGGAAATGCCAAGGGCCTGCCTTTGCCATGAGTGCTGTGAACGTCAGGGAGGAAAGGATAAAGAAAAAAGGGTCTGCCTCCTTGTCTATGCATGAGGCAGCAGGATTTCTTTCTTGATGGAGTAATCCAACCCTGCATACCCATGGGTAGGGATCAGTATAAAGTTTCCACCACTCACCTGGAAAATCCTGCAGAGGAAGCATCATTTTAAATACTCCCAAGGTACAGTTTTATTGCAGGGTCTCTGCTCGGACTCGAGCTCTGGTATAGAGAATTCACACTACTTCCAGAGGGGCCCAAAAGTCTTGACTGTAAAAGAAACCTGAGATCCAGGAGCCTAACACAGACAGCTGAAAAAAAAAAAAAGGTGTTTTCACTGTGTCAGGCTCATGTGGTGCCCAAGGTCACTCTGCGGTTCTAAGTATGACAGTTTAACCAGAACCTGTCAGCGCAGCTGTCTGATGGCCTCCCCCACATTGCACAGACATCGCAAAGCAGCAAAGGAATGAAAAGCAGAATTGATTTGCAATTCAATAACAGCCTTTATATTTTCCAATAGTTTTATTCCAGCAGCTTTAAAATCTCACTGTGCAAGAGACGTGTCTCTTATCTAATATTTGCATAAAGCTGGTGATGTGCAACAGTTTTTATTAAAAAAACCAAACCCTTCCCTCCAGTTTTTTGATTTACAGTGACAAATATATTTAGAAGAAAATTCTCTTCTCCAGCTGCAATCCCACAGCCGGCTTGCACATTAATTACACTGGGAGTGCCTGGAACCCAGTATTACTATTTAGCAGATGGTATTTCAGAAACTCCTGTTGCTAACATCTTTTTCCCCTACATTACAACCAGTCTTTTCCTTATGCCCACCAACAGTCAACTGCAGATTATATCCCTTCCCCAGCCACTCTTTAAACTATAAATTAATGTTGAAGATGGTTTAGGATAAAATTATTCAGTTTTCTTCTCTCCCCTCCAGACAAAAAGAAATGCCCACTCCCACTGCTGACACCTCCGGTTCAGACAGAGCCCTCAAAATCCACCAAGTTATTCTCTTCCAGTAATCAATATTCTCCAGCGTTGATTAGAAACTAACAGCTTTCAGAAGAACAGCCCAGAGGGTAGGGATAATGTTAAGTGGTTGCAACAAGATAAACTTGGCCTGTAGGAAAAGGGCTATTTCATGCCAAGCCCTGCAAGCTACAGAAGGATTAGGCTGCAGTTCTCACGTGAGTTCCAAGTAACTCATTCCAGAGAGATCAGACCCTGCAGCTGTTGTACCCCCAGCCTGCTCAGAGCCAGCCGACCTGGAAAGCCAACACCTTTGGGGTTACACATGCAAAAAGGGAAGACAGACAGAAATAAGCAACAAATCAGAGATGCATTTAAAAACCAATAGAGATCCTGGTCCTGCTTACTGCTGGCAGGGAGGCATAGAAGCGGACAAGCTCTTCTAGGAACAGCCCCCAGCAGTGGTATGTCACACACAAAGGTAACACCATGTACATGGTATGCTATTTGCAGGAGCTTCTTCCTGCTAGGAAATTCAAAGGCACTTTATCCAAACCAGGCTTCAACCACCAAAACCCTCCCAGCGTAATTCAAAACACGTATCCTTCCTTCTCTGACAAGAACTGAGAATCCTGTAAGAGGTAAAATGTGGACTTGACCATAGCGATGTTTCCAACTACCAGTTAACATGGTATAGTTCTTGTTTTCTCTTATTTTTCACTGAAACCCTCTGAACAACTGCAGTTTCATTCCAGTGAAGAATTTCTTTTCACAGGATAACAAAAATATATCCTACCCACAGAATTGCATCGTAGCTGAGGTGGGAAGGGACCTCTAGAGATGACCTAGTCCAATCCCTTGCTCAAAGCAGGATCACCTACAGCATGTTGCTCAGGGCTGTGTCCAGTCAGGTTTTCAGTATCTCCAAGAATGGAGACTCCAAAACCTCTCTGGGAAACCTGCTCCAGTGTTTGAGCACCCTCACAATAAAATGTTGGGGGGGTTTTATGTTTAAATGGAATTTCCTGTCCCGACACGGAACCACTGAGAACCATCTGTCTCTGTCTTCTTTACTCCCCCCCCAGTTAAGTATTCACACATGGGTAAGGCCCCCCTGAGCTTTTCCTTCTCCAGACTAAATAATCCCAGATCTCTTAAGCCTTTTCTCATATGAGAGATGCTCCAGTTCCTTAATAATCTGTGTGGCTTTTTACTGGACTTGCTCCAGAATGTCCAGGTCTTTCCTGTTCTGAGGAGTCCAGCTCTGGACACAGCACCTAGACATGTCTCACCAGGGCTGACCAGAGGGGAAGGATCATCTCTCTTGACCTGCTGGCAATGCCCTGGCCTCATATAGCCCACGAGGCTGGTGGTCTCCTTTGCTGCAAGTGCACATTGCTGGCTCATGGTCATCTTGGTGTCCACCAGGACCTGGGGTCAGCTCCAGCCTGTACCAGTGCATGGGACTAATCCTGCCCAGGGGCAACACTTGGTATATCCCTCTGTTGGAGTCCAGCAGGCTCCTGTCAGCACATTTCTCTGGCCTGGCCAGGTCCCTGTGGATAGCAGCACAACTCTAGTGTATCGGCTACTCCTCGCAGTTTTGTATCATCTGCAAATGTGCTGATAGAGCACTCTGCCTAATCATCCAGGTTCATTAATGATGAGGTTAAGCAGTACTGGCCCCAGTACTGACCCTTGCATCACCACCAGTGACTGGCCTCCAGCTGGACATGGCTCTGGGCCCAGCTGTTCAGGCAGTTGTTTATCCTGCCTTTAGCAAGTGGACAGTGAGGTGGACTGACAACATCCATCGCCCTCCGCTTGCCCACTGAGTCCATCACCTGTGTAGAAGGCTATCCAAATTCAGTTAGAACTACTGAGAAATTACACACATGTACCACAGGATAAATTATTTTATTTTAAAGTTCAAATAAAGATGATCCTTGAATTGTGATTCAGTTTATATGCTCATTTAAACCAACACACATTCATGCTTTGCTTAAGAAGAACTATGACAACAGAGTGAGGTTTGTATCATGAAGTTAGGTGAGTAGCTATTCCTCCCCATATTTCCCCTGGAAAAGTACATTTGCTGGAACTCCAACAGAGATGTCATCAAGATAAATGTGCTCTTCAGTGAAAGAATATACCACAGCCATTCATATGCTGAATTAAGCTTGTTGCCTCTTGACTTAAACCCATCACGTGTATTAAGATTAAAGATGAAGATAAAGTATGTATTCTGAAATATGCATGTTAATGAAGATGGCTTTGTTTGAAGCCAGCTGAAGGGGAAATTTCTTGACTTCTATCAGCCATTGATCTATACAGATATTTTTTTTTCCCCAGTTTATTCAATTTCCATTTTGAAATGCAAAAAACCTGTACCTCTGCCAAGTAAGTCATACAACATTTGCAAAAAACCCCCAAGATCATAAGAAAACCACACAGAATCCAAACCTTTCAAGTAGGTTAGTCAAAGCAACAAAATACAATCTCTCAAGCTTATCAACAAAAGCGTCTCTGATTTTCACAGCAACACCCACCATCAGAGCTCAAAGAGTACTGGCAAGGTGCATCTCTGCACTCCTGCTGCTTGCCTTAATATCCATAAAGGACCACACACCCCCACAAGGTTTTAATATAGTTCGTTCATTTGATAAGATTTTGAAGCTTCTTTTCTTCTTTATTTCTTTCTTCCAATTTCTTAGAAGTTAGTTCTAAGTCCTCTGTTTCCCTATCCTTTATCCTGCTGCCTCATCACTTTTTTCCCCCATAAGCCCAGTTTTTAACACCCAAATACTGCTTTCTCTCACACTTCCCTGTTTGACCCATCCGTCCTTTGCACTCTGTACGTAACATCCTTGTTGAAAAAACCTGACATCCCATTTCAACCACCATGATTTTCAGTGCTACTTTTCATCCTGCCTCCCCTTCCCTTTCTCTTTTTTGCCAGATGTGGGCTTATGACAATCTTTTAGGCCTCCCTCCCACAGCACTGAGTGTTCAGTATGAGCAGCTGGACTTAGCACTGTGCTGCTATGACAGTTATTTTTGTGTCCAGTGCCAAACTGATTTTTAAAAGCATCACAGCTCCCTGTTGCTGGTGTGAACCCAAATCTCTCCTGGTGCCAGACTTGGCTGGTATCAACCCTTCGCTGTCACTGATGCTGTCTGCCAGCAGCTCCCTCAATGAATGAGTTTCTCCAGCAGACTCCTTCATCCATGTGACTAGAGGCTAAACATCAGGCCAGCAAGGGGGTCTGCAGCCATGAGAAGATGAGTGAGTATATCAGACAGGCAGAGGACACACTGAGACAACAGGGATGGAAACTTTCCATGGTCTCAATGTCATGCCAGAATCTGTCATGTTTGTGACAGAAAAAGCCAGCTTTTCCACGTCATAAGGAGAAACCCTTTATAGAATTTGGTCAAAATGATCTTGTGCGCACAAAAAGTCCTCATCTTCTAGGTTAAAGGAACATTCACACCTCACTTGGTGTTGGTGCTATATCTCACATACCGTGAACCCTCTACCTAGAACATTTCTGCAAGGAGACATTGAAAAGTACCTTCCCACACCTGACTGATTCCAGCTTCAACAGACTGGACCCTTAGAACTTACATATGTACTTTGGTGTTTAAAGCCGAAGTGAATTGACAAATAATAAGCCTACATTATTGTGGAGGGCAGGAGTGCACCATATCTATGGTTAGATGCTCTTTATCTATGTACAGATCTTATAGGCCCTATAAACCTTTAGCTAAAGGGCTAGTCTCAAGAAATAAATTGGTGTGGCCTCAACACAGCATAAGTTTGCCCCAGGTAGACATATCTTGTGCACAGAATGGGTGCTCATCCTGTGGCTGCTGCATCTTAGTCTCAAGTTTAACCGGGGCTTATGCTGCAGGAAAAGGGGCCTCCCAACTTCCCAGACACCCATCATGCACCCTATATGAATACTGCCCACTGCTAATAAAACCTATGCATCTCATTCGGTGGAGAACCAGACCAGCAACCACTGGACTAAGGCCCCGTTGTCTGTTCAATGAATTTCACAGGTCTTAGCACATTTTCCATTTACTATTACGTGTTCTGCCAAATCTGCTTCAAACTGCCTAGAAGACCTAATACACCATTACCAGTATCTGTTCTGGCCCAGTTTCCCAAGCTGTACAGAGAATTAAGACACTGTAAAAGCACCTTAGCAAAGAATCTGAGCTGCTTTTCCAAAAGTCACTTGATTTAAGACATTGAGGTAAGTCTCCAATATATATGAGGCACTATACTTCTTTCAGACCAAGAACATAACAGACTCCCTCTTTTTCTGGTGAAGGACAGCAGCTTTTTTGTTGCTTGCCAACAGAAACATCAGTCTGCCAATCCCGCACCACAACGAGAAATAATGCCTTTATTTTCAATTTAGTAGCATCTAGTCCTGAAGGTGAAAGACTTTATTATAGCTTTGAGTTTGCTCCAAGTTTGGAGAATGGTCGTGTTAAAATAAATCATCGCGTCCACCACTATTATTCTTCTCTTCACATACACTGATTGCAAAAAGTCACTCATCTTCCAGACCCTACAAGCCATGTATCAAAATCATCATACAGCCAAGAGTCACAGGAGTCAGGGAAATGAATGTGGGATAGCCCCAGGAGTTATTCAACAGATCTACAAATGCCCATTTCACTGGGCTGAGTCACCACAGTGATTCAGAGGTACAACGGTCTTTGCTGGCCCATCTTCTCCCAGGAATTCAGATGACTGGACAGCAAATCTTCAAACACAGCCCTGCAGCCCACCCCATAACGTACCATGAGCACAGGCTCCAGTCCTGAGGAGCCAGAAAGCTGCATGCAGTTAAAAAGCCATAAGGTGCCAACATTGGGTTTACCTCACCTCCATCCACAAGTCTAAAGTTTGGGGCATAACTTACAGTTAGTCAGCCAAGCTTCCTCTTTGGAAGCAGAGACACAAGCATCCTCTGGAGATGTCCGACTCTCTGACTGGCTCAGATGTATGTGTAACTTCTAGACAGCCACAGTTAAGTGAGACAAATCCTACCCTCCAAACAGAATGACAAGCTGATACGCCATAGGTTCCTCCAGCAACATTATTAAGTGACAAAACTGCCAGTTTCTATGAATTGATTCACTGTTTCTAAGATCAGCAGAAACAGAGTTTCCTCTTGTGGGTTGAACATTTAANGGGGAAAGCTAGAAAAGAAAAAGAGACACACAAAGATTGTGGAGAAAAACAGCAGAAAATATCAATGCTCTTCTTTGCATGGGTGGTCAGTAATGCCAAGAATAAGGACAGTTTGACATAATTGGCATTTAGAAGGCAAATGTTAATGTTAATAAATAAATAAATCAATCACTTTTCCCTCAAGTACTGCTCACACTTCTGCTACTGACAGGATACTGTAAGAAGGATTCAAAGAGGTTAGGAGGAAATTCAAACATTTTTAATACAAAATGAAATCTAATTGCACAAATAGAAAAAAAATGGGAACAACCATTTAGTGTTAGGAGTCAGTGGGGCTTGGAATTCAGAGGTGAGAGAACGTGAAGAACATTTGCTTTCTGCAGTAATGAAGGCTGAGACAGTTTTGACTGCACACAGTAATATCAGGAGGAAGGAAAAGCAATGGCAGTAAAATTTTCCTATTTGTTATAGCTATCTTGTGGCAATCCCTGAAATACTCCATGCTGTGTCTATAAACACAAGAAAATGGAGCTTATTTACTTGCAGAGAGGCTAGTACTAGATGGGATTAATGGGATATACAGAAAAGAGCAATACGTTTCAACAGTGACTGAAAGGGGTTAAAAGAAGGGATATCTTTTCAGTATATGAGTATTTTTCAGTGTGCATATACACCCACAGGGAGAAATTACTTCGTATGACATGCTGTGGAATACTAATTCAAAGCAGCAAACTGGACAACAGTTAAAAATGAACGTTAGGGAAAAAAAACGAAACACTATTGAAAGCAAAATATATCAAACCTGTAGACCACAGTTTGCAAAAGAACTATGGCATCACCATGCCTGCAACATCCCAGACATGATACTGCAAAGTGTAGCCAGAACAGTCATTCATGGACAGCAGCATCAACAGCTAAGGGTGTTTTTAATTTTTTCTAACATTTACACATCTCTGCAACATCCATGCAAAGAAAAAAGCATGTTGAGAAAATGTAGAAACTCCCCCACCTTTCATTCTAACCCTCTGTGCCACACTGTTCCCTCTGCACTTTCTTACAACCTGGAGGAAATAAGAGCAATCACCCCATCACCAACATATCAAATGGCAGTTACCAGCAAACTTTACCCAGAATAAGATCAGATGAGGATGTGAGATAAAATATGCAAAACCCACAGTGCATACTGAGTCAAAGACAGTTCCAGATGTAGGCAAGATCAGAGGACACAAACTGATAAGTCAGAAGACACTGACCTGTCACTTGTCCTGCAGCAGACCATTTCTTTCTTAAACAGGTGCCTCCTGGCAGCAGGAGCCTTCCAGGCTCCAAGTCTCTGCACTTGCCCTCTGGTCTCCGCTTTCACAGGCGCAAAGCATGGGCACTGCCCCACGAGGGACTCGGCTCACCACAGGAATTACTGTCAACTTCACCCGACCTCATTGAAGCTGTCAATGTGGCAAAACTGAGGGCACGTGGTGGCACTGGTGCAACATAAGACACCACATCTCCTGCATAGCCATGCCCAGGCTTACGGACTGCACGTGGGCATCAGAGTAGCAATCACTCCACTCACAGAGCTGGATTAGATAATTTCCTAAATTCTTCATAAAACAACTACAGGAACCAAAACAGAGATACATGACTCGACTAGACCAGATCACAAGTGTGTGTGAGTCATAACGTGTCTTGGAGACTTATATTTAAAGGGCTTTCATCAGAACATTTTGAACCTGATTTGCATGAATTGATGACAAAAGCCAGATTATTTTGGTGGTGGATTATATGAAAAAGTCTCTTCCACAACATTCAGGGCCACCTCACCACAACATATACAAGATCAATGCCATACCAAAGGAACAGAAGGCTGCACACTTAGTTCAAAGAGCAAGACGAGAACAAAACCTATGAAACCAGTATGGTAGCCACACAGCAAACAACTAGCCACCATTGTATCTTCCATTGTGACTGGAAAGGTCTTTTAAAGGAAACAGCCAAATCATAAATAAATAAAGTGCACTAAAAATAGCCATCACCTAATTGAAGTGAAACACAGTCTACCAATAATTACCGTAATTGCTTTTCCTTGTAGGTGGTTGTTATGGGTTTCTGTGGCATGATTTTCTTTGGTCGTGGGGGAGGGGGCTGCAGAGGTGGCTCTCTAAGAAGCTGCCAGAAGCTCCCCCGGCTCCAAAGAGTCGGACCCGCCTCTGGCCCAGACAGGGAGTGATGGTGGTAGCGCCTTTGGGAGAACGGATTTAAGAAGGGGAACCGGCAGTGTGGGGGTTGGGGGAATGTGAGAGGAACACCTCTGCCGATACTGAGGTCAGTGAAGAAGGAGGGGGAGGAGGGGTGCCTGAGGAGGCTGATG